>JAJOHK020000119.1:0-41364 GCA_022457215.2 Leucocoprinus gongylophorus
ATATACTATAGCCCATGGTCCGTGCTAACTACTGTGCACCCTACCCTAAATGACCATGAGTATTACATGAGGCCAGCATGTGTTGTCCATGCTGTATGATGTCACTTTATTCTAGTACCTTCTACTCTATTCTCCCAAGTCTCGTGATCAGTCTTGTGACTACGCCATCAATTTGTGACTGATGTGACGGCGTGACTGATGAACCCTAACCCGAGTTGTTCTAAAAATAGAAAAATGAAAAATAAAATAAAATAAAAATGCAAATGAAAAGAGAAAATAAAATAAAGTCCACCGTCAATGATCTTGACATATAGCCTTATATGGCTTTTAACTATGATATTATAACAAGACACCACTGGTATATTCTTTTAAAGAACTTAGGAAAATACAGAGAAGAGTAGCCTTATAAATTTCAGGTGCTTTTCATATATCTCCCACATCAGGTATCAAGGCCATTGCTGATCTAATCCCTATTCACCTCCATCTTTAAAAGCTTAGTGGTAGATCTCAACTCAGAATATATTCTCTGTTATCAAACTATATCATCAAGTCATTCTTAGAAATGAGACCTTCAAATGACAATGAACCTCATTGACTATTGTTGGAAAATCTCATGCTCAGATAACAAACAATTATCAAGGGTTCTATAGTAAACATAGATAATAGGTTTAATGAAGTTTTTTCTTCTTTTTCTCCTTTTTATTGTGAGTTTTCATCTGGAAATAGACTTATAGACATTTTCCTGAATCATTTTTTGTTTCATTTGTTGAACAGGAAAAGCAATGATAATATCAAGAGTTATCTACATAAACTTAACAGTATTATTCTCCAAGCATTGTCAGATCTACATTCAGTTGTTGTCGTGTTGGACACTAGTATTAAGAATCATGTTGCCATATCTATATCACATGTTCACTCATATAATAGTCCAGTTATCAAGACTATACATCATGCAGTCAATGTCTCATCTACTGAAGCTGAATTATTTATAATTAGATGTAGTATAAATCAAGCTACCTATCTTCCCAATATTAATCATATATTCATTATTACAGATTCCATTCATGCTACTGATAGAATCTTTGACTCTTTATTACACCTATATCAAATTCATTCAGCAACAATTTCTTGTGAACTTAGAGAGTTCTTCTAAAAGAATAACAACAATTCCATCAAATTTTGGTACTGTCCTAGCAAGTGTAAATGGTCCCTTCATAACATAGTTGATAAAGAAACAAAGAAATTTTGATCTCACCTTATTCTCCCATGCAGATCTTCATCAAGAAATGAGAGTGTAATAATATTCTCAACAAATAGAAGATGTCTTTCCAAGCATCAGATGATAAAGAATAAAACTTTCTAAAGCTTCTAGATAAAGACTTAAAAGCAATTGAACCATTGATATTCAAGAGTGGTCTGTGGCTCAAGTACTTTGGCCATTCCAATTCTCTTTGTACCAGAGCTATAAGAGTTATTGTCAATTATATACTGATAAGTAAATATTGTCTTAGATTTTTCTCTTGGGAAGAATTTAAATATCCTTGTAGTTTCTATCCTATTGAATCAAGACACCACATTCTTCATGAGTGCAAAAGGTACAACAACTACTGAAATCTGAGAAGAAATACAATAGCATATTTTACTCTTTTTCTAGAGTTTAACAGCAATGCTTTCTTCTTTGGAGAAAGTATTACTTAGTCAAATTGCATTCTAGCTTTTTCTGATTTTAGTTTGCTTATTATTTTATTCTCTTTCTTTTTCTTTTTCTTTATTTATATTGTATAACTCTTCATGTACATAGTTATGAAGTAGCTACTACAGTCTGCTTACATGCTCTATGTAATAAATTGTTGATTAAAAAAAAGTGTGATGTGACATCATATGTGACAGTCACAAATGTTATATTTATATGATTATATAATACAAAAATATTATAGAAGGTTTTGAAATAGATAATGTTATATATATATATGATGTTTATAATATATTGTATTGTGGCAACTACTAGATATAAGGTCCAATGATAACACAAGCAGTAAAGCTCTTAGTTAAGCAATCAAGTGGGGAAAAGCACAAGAGAACTCAACAAGGAGCCTCTGCTAAATTAAAGTCCTATTTATACTGTTATAGGTTAGTCCATGCTACTACCTTATGTCTGCCTTACATCTTTGTTATGACTTAAAGCTCAAAGGGTTAAGCAATAAGACAACTCTTGTATTGAGTAACACAAGAAAACTTGATAGAGTTTCTAGTACAAAGTAGTCTACCTTATATACTCGTACCTATGGTCCGTGCTAACTACTGTGCACCCTACCCTAAATGACCATGAGTATTACATAAGGCCAGTATGTGTAATCCATGCTGTATGACGTCACCTTATTCTAGTTCCTTCTACTTCATTCTCCCAAGTCCTGTGATCAGTCTTGTGACTATGCCATCAATTTGTGACTGATGTGACAGCGTGACTGATAAACCCTAACCCAAGTTGTTCTAAAAATAGAAAAATAAAAGAAGAGAAAACGAAAAATAAAATTCAAGGAAAAGAGAAAATAAAAACAGAGTCCACCGTCAACGATCTTAACAATCTTACTCAAGGCCACCATGTATACACCATATGCCCTGACATCATCTTCCAGATCCTTCTATCATGTTCTAGGCCTATGATGTCACATCATGTGACCTGTCATGTGACTGCAATGTCACATGCCTCTTCATTGTCAATAAAAAAAAAAGAAAAAGAAATATAAAATCAAGAAAAATAGATAAAAGGAAAAGAAAAATGTTAGTGTCCAAAGCATTCCATAACATGTTGGCCTTATAGAAAGTACATAAACTTTAGGGTAGGTTGGATATAGTGTATATACAAACTATAGTCTGTAATATATAAGATAGACTAGTTTGTAATAAAAACTCCATTGAGTTCTCTTATGTTACTTAATATAAGTCTTTAAACTTAAGATCATAATATAAAGTTTTAGAAGAAACCTAGGAATGAAAATTTTGTAATTTAAACATTTAAAGATAGAAACATAAGCTTTATTGTCCAAATATTACACAGAGCTATTACTACTTCTTTCTCTCTTATCTTTACTTTATATGATAATACTTATAAAAGAACTAAGTGAATATATATTTTCTTCAAATCCTCAGCTAGTTAAACCCATTTTTCAATGCCTCAAATACCATCCAGTATGGACATGGATGTCAATTGCAATATAACTAGAGAAAGATTCACTTTCTCTAACAAAGCCAGTTCTAGAAACTCTTTAGTTTTTTCCAGCACTTCTTTTACTCTATACCATGAATATATAGAACTCAACAACAATCTTTCCAGAAATTGAGTCCCTGGAACCAATCAACAGCTTTCAACTGTCTTATGCTGGTTAAGTAGATGTAGATAAGTCTGTTAGGAAGGCAACTAATAATATCTCCTAATAAGGGAACAATATATTTCAAACAAGGTACTAGCTCTCACTACCACACCAATGCCATAAGGCAAGAGTACTACTAACAATAAAACAAATGAAATTGCATAAGACAACATCAATATCTAAGTACCATATGATGTTAATCAGGTTATGGAATAAGATACATGGAATGGAGAGTTTTAGTCTATTTTACTTCACAGTTCTCTTAAATACCTTCTATCTAATGCAATCAGGACATTTCTTCTTCATATTGCAACTTATATAAGCAATAAAAAATTGAAAATAGTAAGGTAGATGAGATCAATAATCTCAAAGGTATAGATGAAGTAGCATAGAAGTCCATCTCTTTCTTCTATGAGTCAAAATGGGATTCTCTCATTATTGACAATAATATTTATTTTAGGAAAAAGTGTTACAACTCAAAGACCTTAGAGTGGGTTAATAAATAGAACCTTGTATTAGGTTAACATAAGAGAACTTGATAAAGAACTCTGTATAGGATAGTCTATCTTATATACTAAAATCTCATGGTCCATGCTAACTACTTTTAGCCTACCCTAAACAGCCATGTATTGTACATGTTGTATGATGTCATCCTTCTAGAATCTTCTATGTTCTTCTATTCATTTTGTGACTTGTGATTATTACAGTGTGATCTCATCACTTTAACCCTAACTCTGGTTCTAAAAATAGAATAAAAGAAAATAAATCAAAAATAAAATAGAAATGAAAAGGAAAATGAAAATAATTAGAGTTCACTATTTTCAGCTTTGACAAAAAGGTTTCAGAGAAGTTCACTTCTAAGACCAAGAAGATAAGCATCAGCAAGAATAAGAGTGGTAAAAGTTCTGACATACCAGCTACTATCAACAAGATTTCTTCTCTTATTCTGGCCAAATCATCTAAGAAAATCAACAAAATTTTGAAATACTTCAAAAAGAACTAACAATCTGGTTGGAAAAAGAAAACTAATAAATTGTATGCTCAGGCTTCCACTCCTGCTAACCTTACTAGGGAAGCCTTGAAAATTAAGAAAATCTTTCCTAATCTTTCAATAAATAAAATTAAAAATATTCAGAAAGTAATCAATAGTAGAGATAAGGCAAAGCCTATACTTCACATGACAACTAAGAAACCTTTCTGAAAACAAGTTATTGTTCTCATGAGCAATGACAACAAGTCAAAATTCATAATAGATTCAAGCTCTCACATTACTAATGTTAACAGAGCTTTAAAGAATATTAAACTGGATACTAAGACTGACTTAATTTGATCAGAACAAACAGGTATTATCATTACTACTAACAAGATAGCAGCTCAAATGGACCTTCAAATCATTGAGCAATATATAAGAAGTATAAATCATATTGAGGCAGAACAGGTCAAAATCCCTTGTTTATCTCAGTCTAAATCATACCTCAAGATCATTAGTATTTTGTATTTACTTGAAAATACTAATACTTCTATAACAGCAGATGTGGTTGAAACTATCATAAAGAATAACCATATCTTCAACAACACCACTATTACTTCAAGACTAAGAGTCATCAAGATATCTCCAAAGTCAGACATGGCCATTATTTGGCTTGATATATGGAATATACAAAGTAGAAGTGAGATTAGAGGGCTAATAAATAGGTGCTTTAATATAGGAAGCTACATTATAACTATCAAAGGAATGAATATGAACCTAGGAGTTTCTTAATGCAAGAACTGCTAGAATTTAAATGTATTAAGTGTAATGGTTCTCATAAAATGGAATACTATTATCATTTTGTGTGATGTTGCAAAGCTAACTTCAAAGCTAACCCTCCTAGATTAGAGACTAAACAGGGCAAATCATACCCTTACTTATTCAAATGCTTGAAATATAAGAGAAACCACCAGGCTGACTCTAACCAATGTCTCTTCTAGAGACATCACTTTAATAGGGAGTGGTACTCAAAAAAGTACTAGAAACTTTATGAAAACAGAAGTCAATTGATTTGCTTAGCTGTGAGCAGCAATTAAATATAATTTTGAATGAAATCAATATTTTTCTCAAAATGTTCAAAAGAACAATTTTATTTAGTTTATACCAAGTTTGAACAGTAAGAAGGTAAAAGAATTAGTAGGAGTTTCTAATCATCCAAATTAGATTATCTTTGCTAGGAATTCCTCAAATTACAATGACTTATCTAGGGTCATTATATATATCAACATTAGATTATCCTCTCTTTGTTTCTCATTATGAAATGATGTTTTTAATCATAAAGATATTTCTTGTGTTTTTTTTTTCAATTGCAGTTTAGTCTACTTTTTAATTAATATATACTCTGTTTTATTACAAGTGGCTTTAAAGTATCTTAAAGATACTGAAGTCAACATTGATAACATTCTTATCATAACAGGGGACTTTAATATTAGAGATAGTAGTTGAGACTCCAACTTTTCACATTATTCCATTTACAGAGATACTCTTATAGATATTTCAGACTCATTTAAAACTGTCTAAATTTACTAACTATGTTCCTACTAAGTACTCCAATAATCAACATAACTCAAACTCAGTCATCAATCTAATGTTTCTTAGACCAGAATCATTAAAACTAGACAGTCATTCCATCCATCTAGATTGGAAACTTATATTAGATTATGCCCTACTCACTGTGAATATTACTATTTTTGAAGAACATATTCAAACCAAAAAATACACAATAGTCAAGAACAGCAAAGAAGAAAATAACTTCATTAACAACTTAATCAAGACTATCAAGAGGCTCAACATGGAGAATATTCAAAACAAAGAAGCCCTTGAACATATTATGCAAACTTTTGCTGAGTGTATAAAAAGAATTTGGTATAAACATTCAAAAATTGTTAATATCACTAAATATTTTAAGGTATGGTGGGATGATAACTGCTATAGGGACTTAGAGAAATATAGACAAACCAAAAGAATTGATAATTGGAAATGATTTAAGAGTATAGTTAAGAAAACAAAACATAACTTCTTTGATTTGAAAATTCAAGAAATTACAAACAAGAATTGTGGATCTTGGGAGCTAATAGACTGAGTCAAGAAACAAAAACTTCTGGCCATTGAAGCTGTTTAATACAATGGTCAACCATGTATCAAACTCGATAATTTGTGACAAGCCTTCTACTTGTTGTTCAATATAGCTCAACATTGTCAAGTTGACCTAGACTTACTAGAATAAATTTCAAGTAGGCAAGTTATGAAATAGAGGCCATTCTCAGAAGAAGAGTTTATTAGTGCTATTGAAAAATACAATAATTCATCAACTTCTAGACCAAACAAATTGTCATGAAGATACCTTAATGTTAAGATCATTAATAGTGGACTTTATTTTTTATTTTTTCTCTTTTCACTTTATTTTATTTTTCTTCTTTTTCTTTTCTTTTCTATTTTTAGAACAACTGGGTTAGGGTTATCAGTCATGAGTTGATAGCATAGTCACAAGACTGATCATGGGACTTGAGAGAATAGAGTAGAAAGTTTTGGAATAAAGTAACATTATACAACATGGACAACATATGTTGACCTCATGTCATACACATGGTCATTTAGGGTAGGGTGCACAGTAGTGAGCACAGACCATGAGTAGTAGTATATAAGATAGACTACTTTGTACTAGGAACTCTATCGAGTTCTCTTGTACTACTCAATACAAGAGTTGTTTTACTGCTTAACACTTTGAGCTTTAAGTTATAACACTTAAAAGATATGTTAATGATGTTGTATGTTTTAGAAAACTCATCAATATTGCTAATGCTTACATTGAGCTAGGTCACACATCTCTCTACTTCCTCTACTCATCCCAGTGAAGATGTCTAAGGAAGTCAATGAGATTTCCAAATTTTTTAAGAAAAATAATAACCCTCAAAAGAAGTTATACACCCAAGCTTCTTCTAAACTCCAGAACTCCAATACAATAATGAACACTCTCAAGATCAAAGAGATGTTCCTAAAATTTCAGAACCACAAAATTAACTAAGTTCAAAAGATCATCAATGGCAGTGAGAGCAAACTCAAGCCTTACATCAATATGACCACTAAGGGCCCTTTTCACAAACAGATTATTGTTCTTATGAATAAGGAAGCAGCCAATATGTACATCAAGAATGCGAGCTCTCACATCAGTAGTATCAACTATGCACTTAAATCCATCAAGTCAAATATTCTAGCTGACTTCATATGCATCAATGACAAAAGAATCATCATTTCTACTAATAACATTACTTCTCCCTCTAATTTACAGGAAATCGAGAAATGTATCAAGAATTCACTCCTCAACGATGGTGATCAAGTCTCCTCCTCTTGACTTTCCAAATCAAAATCCTATCTCAAGATTGTAGGAATTCTGTTCTTAAATAAACAATCAAATACATATATCTTACCTGAGAACATTGAAAAAATTCTCAAAAATAACCACATCTTCAACAATATTATTCTTGCCTCCAGGCCCAGAGTCATCAAAGTCTCACTGAAATCTGACATGGCCATCATCTAGATCGATATCTGGGATACTCAAAATAGTTCTAAGGCCAAAACTATCATCAATTAACATTTCAACATGAGGAGTTTCATCGCTATAGTACATGGTGCTAATATGAACCCAAATGTCCCATAATGTAAGAACTATTGGAAGTGGGGACATACAGTGAGTGTTTGTCACATCCAGGGGGCCAAGTGTGTCAAGTACAATAGGTCTCATCAAACAGTTCACCACTAGCATTATATATAGTGCTGCAAAGCTAATAAAAAAACTAATCCCCCTAGACTAGAGATGAAGAAAGGTAACCACCAAGCTGACTTGAATGAATGCCTATTCTGAAAGTACAGATTCAACAAAGAATAGTATTCTAAAGAATATGCCAAGATTCAGGATAACCAGAAAAACTTGACTCATTCAACTGTGAATGGTAATGTGATATGATTGTGAAGGACTTGAAGATCTTCTCTTAAAACATTTGAAAGAACAACTTTATTATCAACACCATACTTGAAGTCAATCACAATTTTGATGTTATTTTTATCTAAGAACCATCTTGGACAACTATTAGGTCTATTCCCAGCTTTGAGAACTACAAAGGTGTTCCTTTGGTAGGCGTTCCCAATCACCCAAACTGGCTTACCTTTGTTAGAGAATCCAATTCAGTAAATGACTCCCCTAGAGTCATCATATATATAAACATCAGACTCTCATCTCTTTGATTTTTACTTTGCAAAAATATTATTAATCACAAGGATATTCTTCTCATTTCCTTCTTTAAAAATAATGATAATTTTTGGATTATGAACGTTTACTCTGATTCTTCTCACTCTGCTTTAAAGTATCTTAAGGATTCTGGAACAAACATTCAAAATTGTTGTGACAACCACTAGACACAAGGTCTAATGATAACACAAGCAGTAAAGCTCTTAGTTAAGCAATCAAGTGGGAAAAAGCACAAGAGAACTTGACAAGAAGCCTCTGCTAAATTAGAGTCTTAATTATACTGTTACAGATTAGTCCATGTTACTACCTCATGTTTACCTCACATCTTACTCAAGACCACCATGTGTACACCATATGCCCTGACATCATCTTCCAGATCCTTCTACCATGTTCTAGGCCTATGATGTCACATCATATGACCTGTCATGTGACTGCAATGTCACATGCCCCTTCATCATTAATAAAAAGAAAAAGAAAAAGAAATTCAAAAGAAAAGAAATATAAAATCAAGAAAAATAGATAAAAGGAAAAAGAAAAATGTTAGTGTCCCAAGTGTTCCATAACAGTACCCCCTCTTAGGGTTCCGCTTCCAGAGAAACTTCTTTTTTGTCCCCCCAGATCTTCTTACTCTTCTGCCTATCTCTCTCATTTCATTCCAAACCTTCTTCATATATTCCTTCTCTCCCTTCTTCCTCTCCTTCTTCCACTTATTCCAATTCCTCTCTAATTTTTTCCAATCTTCTTCATCAAATTTCTTATCATCCCATCCATATAACAACTTTGCTATATATCTTCTTGGTAACTCTCCTCTTCTGAATTCAACTTCATCTCTTTCCCTTTCTTTATCCTTATTCTCCATATTTCTTCTTCAAATCTTCCTTTCTCAAACTCTTCTATCTTCTCTATCGCATTCTTTAAATTTTCTAATCTCTCCCATGTATTTTCCTCTGCTGTATACCCTTTCCATTTTACCAAGTACTTTATCTTTTCTCTCCTCCCTTGTCTATCCAAAATCTCCTCTACTTCATATTTCTTCTCACCAGCTACCTCAACAGGAGGTGGTGGTATCTTCTTCTGTCCTTTTACTTGCTCTCTATACTTCACTATTCTCCTTACATTAACTACCAGATATATCTGTAATGATACTGGTAATTCCAACTCTACTGCATTCTCTGATACTATTTTCTTGACCACATATGGTCCTATAAACTTCTCCATCAACTTCTTTGTTGCCCTCTTCATCAACTCCATCAAAAAGTCCTTTATACTAATCAACACTTTATCACCTACCCTATATTCTTCTACCTCTTTCTTATTTCTATCCACCTGTCTCTTCATCTCTTCCTACAATTTCACCAATGCTGCTCTTGCCTCCTCATGTCTTTCCTTCATCTTTCTTGCAAATTTTTCAGCCTTTTCATTTTTCTCCTTTTTCCTAATATCAAAGCTCATCCTTAGTTCTCTCCCATAGTTTACTTGAAATAGTGACATTTTCATTGCTGTATGTACCTTGTTGTTGAATGTGAACTCTGCTGTTACCAACCATTCTGACCAATTGTTTTGCCTATGATTGATGTATATCCTTAAGTACTGTTCTAGCTCCTGATTTGTCCTCTCTGTTTGTCCATCTGTTTCTGGGTGATAAGCTGTAGACAGCTTTGTTTCTATCTCCAACATTTTATTTAACTCCTTTGTCAATCCTGCTGCAAACTGTGGCTCTCTATCCAATATCACACTCTCCAGTAACCCATGCAACTTCCATACGTTATCCCTGAACAGCCTCGCTAAACCTTCCACCGTTGTTTTTTCTGTCGTCACCACAAAGTGGGACATTTTCAAAAACCTATCACATATTACTAAGATTAAATCATGACCCTTAGACATTGGTAACTTTGTAATAAAGTCTACTGATATATGTTGCCACAGTCTTTCTGATACTTGGTTAGGCTTTAATTTTCCTGCTGGCATCTTTGCTCTATTTTTTATCCTCTAACACTGATTGTACCCCTCCACATATTGCTTTACTTCCTTCATAATTCCTGGCCACCAGTATTTTCTAGTAACCAGTTCCACTGTCTTCTATTGTCCTTCATGTTCTGCTATCAGTGTGTCATGATGAAGCTGAATAATCTCCACTCTCAACTTCTCATTCTTTGGTACATATACCTTCTCTTCTTTTAATACTAATCTTTCCTCTATCTGCCATTCCTCATCTCTTAACATCTTAACTCCTGCTTTCTTCATTTCTTCTACCACCTTTATTACTTCTTCATCTTTATCTCTTGCTTCCTTTATTCTCTTCACTATCTCTTTCTCTGGTCCCTCTACTAACTGCTCTATCGCTCTAATTTCTAACCATTCTTCCTTCAACATTACTTGATTTTCATTATCTCTTTCCACTCCCTCTGCCTAATCTATCCTTTTACTCAGACTATCTGCTCTTTCCATACTCTTGCCAGCTACATGCTTCAAAGTGAAATCAAATCTTGACAAGTATAATGACTATCTAGCCTGTCTTTGATTCAACTTCTGGGCCCTCATGAAGTACTCCAAATTCTTATGATCTGTCCATATTTCAAACTGATCCTTGGCTCCTTCTAAAAAGTGTCTCCATGCTTCTAAGCATTATATGATCGCTAACATCTCTTTATTGTGAATTTCATAATTTCTTTCTGCTTCATTCAATGATTTGGAAATATAGGCGACTGGCCTCCACTTCTTGTCTTTGTATTTCATTGACAACACTCCTCCTGTTACAAAATCTGACGCATCTGCTTCTACTCTCATTTCCTTATCCAAGTCTGGTGTTACCAAGACTGGCTCTGTCATAAACCTCTGCTTCAACTCTTCAAATGCTTTCTGCTGTCTCTCTCCCCAACTCCATCTCTTTCCTTGTCATCTCATGCAAGGGCTTTGCTATTCTAGCAAAATCTTTCACAAACCATCTATAATAGTTTGTTAGTCCCAAAAATTTCTGCACATCCTTCACACTCTTTGGCACTGGCCACTCTATTACTCCCTATACTTTTTCATTTTCCATTCTCACTCCATCTTCCCCTATTATCACTCTCAGAAATCCTACTTCTTTAACCTTCCACACATATTTCTCCAGTTTCACAAACAAGTCATTCTCCTCTAGTCTTCTCAATACTTCCTCCATAATTTTATCATGTCCTTCCTCAGTCTCCGTTGCTACCATCACATTATCAATAAATACTACTACCTTTTCTTCCACTACCAAGTCTTTCAACAGATTATTCATCATTGCCTAGAACATTGCTGGTGAGTTAGTTAACCCAAAGAACATTATCATGGGTTCAAATGACCCCTCAAACATTGAGAACACTGCCTTCCACTCATCTCCCTCCTTTATTCTCACATTGTTGTACCCCATTGCAAATCCATTTTTGTGAACACTTTCTTCTTCCCTATACTATCTATCAAATCCAAAATCAGCAGCAATGGATAATTATTCTTGGTCGTTCAACTGTTTAGATATTGATAATCTTACACCATCCTTTTCTTTCTGTCTTTCTTTAGCACAAAGAATACTGGTAATGTCTGTAGTGATTTTAATAACCTAATATACCCCTTTCTCAGCTGATCTTTCACAAACTCCTGTACCTCCTCTCTCTCTACTCTTGACAATGGGTAGATCTTGCCTTTCTTTAGCACAAATCCTTCTCTGAGATCTATGACATGATCCCAGGCCTTTCTCATTGGCATTCTTTCTGAGTCCTTCTTTTCAAACACTTTCAAATACTTATGGAACTGTCTTGGAACCATTTCCTCTGTTACTTTCAGCTCTATTAAATCTTTCTTTTCCTCCTCCTTTTCTTCCATTATTCTTTCTATCATTCTTACCTCCTCTATTGTCAGTTTCCTTCTTTCCTTCTTCTCTTCTTGTTCTTCTTGTTTCTTCCACTCTGGTTTTGTCTGTTTTCCTACCCCTCACTTCTTTCCACACTCATCTGAACACCTTGTTATTTTCACCTTTCCTGTCTTCCAATCTATCTCTGGATTATGACGTCCTAACCAAGGCATACCCAGTATTACACTCCACTTCTGACCTCCTATCATATCTATCGATGTCCTCTCCTTATTGTTATGGGACATTGAACACTAACAATTTTTTGTTTCTTTTCTTCTATTTTTTCTGATTTTACTTTTCTTTTTCTTTATTTTATTTTCCTGGAAAGACAATGAAGAAGGCACGTGACAAGGAAGTCACATGACAGGTCACATGATGTGACGTCATAAGCCTAGAACATAGTAGAAGGGTCTGGAAGATGACGTCAGGGCATCTGGAGTATACATGGTGGCCTTGAGTAAGAAGTGAGGCAGATATGAGGATGAAGCATGGACTATAGGGCAGGTTTAGATAGTGGTAGCACAGACCAGGGCACATTTGTATAAATAGGACACTAATTAAGCAGAGACTCCTTGTCGAGTTCTCTTGTGAATTCCCACATCATACTTCTTTTGAGGTTTACTTGTTAGTAAGATTATTTGTCCTTTGTGATAAGTGGCTGCCACAACACTTATACCCTTTAAAAAATATCTCTACCTCCACTGTATCCACAATTGGCCCCACATAGTTAAGCATGCTATCTATATTCCTCACATATACTGGCCTTTCCAACTTTGTTCTCTTGAACTTGTGTCTCCTTGCAAATTCCTCACTCATTACTAGTCCTGTTGCACCACTATCTAACAATGCTTCCATTATAATTCCTTCTTCTTCTTCTTCTTCCTGTTTCAATCCAATCTTCACCGTTACTTCTCTCAACAATTTCTCCTTCTTCTCTTTCTTTTCTACCTCCTTCTTAGCTTTCTCTTCCCTCAATATTTTCCTCCTATCCTTTGCTACTTCTTTGCTGCTTCCTTCCCCTCTTTGTATCACTCTAACCTTCAACACCTCAAATCTATTTGGGGACACCAATGTTGGTTCCTCTGCTTTGACATTTCTACAATGACTGGCCATGTGACCAAATCCTTCACATCCAAAACACTTTCTTTCTTCCATTGCTCTTTGCCTGTTCTCCTCTCTTTTTCTTTCTCTCATCTTCTGATATCTCTACTCTTTTTCAGCTCTATTTTCCTCCCTTTTTCTCATACTTTCTATACTCTTCCATTCTTCATCTACTCTCCTCTGTTCTTCCTTTTCTTCTCTCTCCTTCTCATTTCTCTTTCTACATTCCTCTATCTATCTATCTGTCTCTTCCTGTTCTCTTGCTTTTTTCTCTTCTCTTTTCCTTATCTCTCCTTCTCTCTGTCTTTTTATTTCTTCAATTGTTTTTTGCATTTCCAATAATTTTATATTGTTTTTCATAATTATATTTATCAATCCTATTTTTTCTACCTTCTCTTCATCGCTCACTCCTCTCATTTCTTCTTCCATATTCACCCTGCTCCAATCTTCTATGCTGAACATTGTTATCTTCCTGTTTCTTCAGAAAAATTTCTTCCAAAATCTATTCTCTTGTTGCTTCTGCATTTTGACAATAGTATACTATCACTGTGGCCTTGTTTCCAGTGATTCAGACTCTTTCTTTATTTTCTTGCTGTTGATCTAAACAGCAGTAAATCCTCTGTAGGTAATAGTGAGTACTCTTCTTGTTCCACCTATACCGTCTACTGACTACTTATCTACTTCCTTACTGACTACTGCCCTAATTAAATGTCTGTCTAATATCTCTAAGCAGGGAATTCCTAATCTAGGTGCTCCTTAATGGACTATGCTGCTTCTCTACATGTATAGGCAACAACAGTGCATTACAGTACGAGGCTTCTACTTGAAAAATCTAACTACCACGTCCATACAAGGTGATACAACCAATATACACGAGTGGGCTACAGTGCAAACAACCAGTCAAGCTTCTCCTGCCTGACTAGTATACCTCTTAAGCCTAGGGTCTGGCTATGTGTCTTCTTGATGTTGAGCATGCTGCTTGTAGTCAAGGATGATAAGAGAATAAAGAAAATAGGAGTCCATATGATGCAGAGTCCCAGAAGGTAGTCGAGTTCTACTGTTGTGACAACCACTAGACACAAGGTCCAATGTCACATGCCCCTTCATCATTAATAAAAAGAAAAAGAAAAAGAAATTCAAAAGAAAAGAAATATAAAATCAAGAAAAATATATAAAAGGAAAAAGAAAAATATTAGTGTCCCAAGTGTTCTATAACAAAAACCTTCTCATCATGACTGGTGATTTTAATATTCAAGACAGTATTTGGGACCCATCTTTTCCTTATCACTCTTCTATTAGCAACGATCTTATTATCATAGCAGATTCATTTAATTTGGATTTGTCAGTTCCTATTAACTCTGTTTTCACTAGATATTTAAATACCATTGGTGAGTCAAACTCAGTCATTGACTTAATGTTCTTGTAAAGTGGTTTGACTGAACTCAATAACTACTTAATCTATCTTGACTGGCAACTTACCTCTGACTATGTCCCCCTCACTGTTTCCATCCCTATCATAGAAGACAAGGATGTCTCATCTATTATCAAGAATCTAGACATCTCTAACTTATCTGACATCAACAAACTAGAAGACATGGTCAACATACTCACTTCAAATACTGAACATGTATAGGGTAAGAATTTAAAGCTAGTCAATGTTACAAAACATTCCAAGAGCTGGTGGACTGAGGAATACAATCGATCTCTGAGGAATTATAGGATATCTAGAAGCCTTGAAGATTGAAGGACATTTAAGAAAATGGTCAAAAATACTAAGTGGTCCTTCTTTGATCTCAAAATCCAAGAAATTACCAACAAAAGACAGGAATCTTGGAAACTCATGAGCTAGGTCAATAAATACAAGTTACTAGCCATTGAGGCTATCAAGTACAATGACCAACCGTGTTTAACCATTGATGACCTATGGAATGCACTCTATTCAACATTCAACACTACTCTCCATCATCAAGTCAACATCAACATTCTTGATGAAGTTGCTGACAAGTCATCCTTCTCATGGACCCTGTTTTCCAAAGAAGAATTCAAGAGTGCCATTGTTAACTGCAATAACTCCTCTACATCAGGACCAGATAAGTTATTATAGAGCCATCTCAAAACTATTCTCAAAGATAATGACTGTTTAAGTAATATCATCAGTATTGTTAACACTTGTATTAATTTAGGGTTCTGGCCATCTCATTTCAAAAGATCTATGATGGTAGTCATCCCCAAGCCTAACAAGCAATCATATGACTCCCCTAAATCATTTAGGCTAATTGTTCTACTCAATATATTAGGCAAATTAATCAAAAAAGTCATTGGCAAGAGACTTCAGTTTCTTACTGCATCAAACAATTTTATTCACCTGAGTCAACTAGGGGGTTTGAAATTCAAATCTATAACAGATGTATATATGGCCCTCACATACATTATTCAGTCTGGTTGGGTTAAGAATCTTTTGACAAGCACACTTGCTTTTGATATTGTACAGTTCTTTCTATCTCTAAACTATCGCCTTCTCACTCTCATTCTGAAGAAAGTAGGGTTTAACAATCATGTTATCTTGCTCTTTGCTAACTATCTTGTGGACAGAAAGACAAACTATTTCTGGAACAGTTTATATGGATTTCAGCTATGGTTCTACAATCATGCTCCCATGTCGTATTACTTGAAAATACTAGGTCAAATGCAAAGAATAGCTGTTATATAGATCTTGGAAGTCTTCAAAACCTCTCTATTGTTCAGTATCAAAGCTATTGCAGGACTTATATTTATCAAACTCCATCTCTAGAAGCTTGGTGGAAGATCGCAACTATAAGCACACTTGCTTCCCTCTAACTACCTTATCCAATTACTCATGGATTTGCTCCATAGTGCATCCATATCTCAACATCCTACCTCACTTGACTCTCTCACTAGATGTCAGCATTTCCTCATAAAAAGCTACTTGGTAGATATGGACAACAGGTTTAATGGAATTTTCTCCTCTTTTACTTCTCTTCATTCTGAACTTTCTTCTAGTCATAGAGTTATTGACAATTTCTCAGATTAATTATTATTTAATCTACATAGCAAACAGAATGGCGATAAAACTCACTCTCAACAACTTGACAATATGATCATCAAGTTATCAAACTTCCCCTCTACTGCTATCGTTGTTACAGATGCCAGCATCAAAAACAACATTGTTATATTTATATTGCATATGCACACATACAATAACCCTATTGCCAAGACTGTCCATTATGCGGTTCATATCACCAGTATCAAAGCAGAACTCTTTGCTATTAGATGCAGTATTAACTAAGCCTCAAATCATGATGGCATTTCCAAGATCATTATTGTTACTGACTCTATTCATATAGCCAAGAAAATCTTTGACCCCTCTTTACATCCCTTCCAAGTTCATTTAGTAGCCATACTTACTGAACTTCAAAAGTTTTTCTTATAACATCAAGACAATTCCATTGAATTCTGAGAATACTCCAGCTGTCTCAATTGGTCTCTCCACAAAATGGTCAACAAAGAATCAAAGGCCTTCAATCTCTCTCTACTCTTTTCTTGCAAAACATCATAGAACTTTAGCAAGAAAAGAGAATATGACAATATTCTAAATATTTGGAAAATGACATTCCAAGCTTTGGATCTTAAGAGGAAACAATTCCTCAACTTACTCAATGACAACAACAACATCATTAAACTATTCTATGCCAAAGGAGGGTCTTGGCTTAAAGTTTTTGGCTATTCAAATTCTCTATATGCACATATTTCAAGAGCAATAACCAATCATGCTCCAACTGGCAAGTATAGATTTAGATTCTTTCCTAGGGAGGAGTTTAAATGTCCATGTGGATCATATCCCATCAAATCAAGACATTACATTCTTCATGAGTGTAGTAGGTTTAACAGATACTGGAATTTGAAAAGAAACTCCTTAGGCCACTTTGTTATATTCTTGGTAGCCAACCCAAGTACATTCACATTTACTGATAATTTTCCTTTATCAGTCATGAATAGTTATTATAATTAATTATATATTTTCTTTAGTTTAGTTTTGATTTGTTTTCTATCTCTTTTCTTTTTTTCTTTCTCTCTGTTTACTTCTTTATATTAGTCTGCTTCCTTTGTACATAGTTACAATATAGTTATCATAGCCTGCCCTCATGCTCCATGTAATAAATCATTAAATTAAAAAAAAAAAGTCACTGACTACAGCATTTTAAAGTTTTTACATCTATTGTTATTCCCAAGCCTAACAAGAAATCATATAATTCTCCCAAGACTTTTCAACCTATTGTTTTTCTTAACATAATCAGTAAATTAATTAAGAAAGTTATTGGAGAGAGATTATAGTTCCAGTTAATTTCCAACAAGTTGATTCACCAGTGCCAACTAGGTAGTTTAAAACAGTAATCTACTATAGACATGGATATTGTTTTCATCCACTTTATTCATACAAGTTAGGTTCAAAATTTGTCCACTAGCATATTGACCTTTAACATCATACAATTTTTCCTATCATTGAACCACCAACTTCTCCCTTTAATACTTACCAAAGCTAGTATTGACCCTAAAGTTTCATCATTTTTCCAAGACTATTTAGTAAATAGAAAAACTAGATATTTCTGGAACAATTTTTCTTCTCTGTCTTTTAATATTTATATTGGAGTAAGTTAAGAATCTGCTCTTTCTCCCTTTTATATTTTTGAAAAATGGCTAAAAAGCCTAAAAACTCCAGTCTTCATTATCTCTTTCATAGACAATGGACTTTTTATTGTACAAAACAAATCTTTGACAGTTTCCAATTTGAATCTTTTTTATAGTTACTACATTATCTCTTTTCTTCTCAAGAAATTTGGACTGATTGTAGAATATGAGAAGACAGAAGTTTTTCATTTTTCTAGATTGTATGGTACCTTTGATTCTCCACCCTTAGACCTTTCACTACTAGGAGGTCCTATCCTTAAACACAAGAACACATAGTATTATCTCAGGTTTATTTTTAATAGAAAGTTGATGTTTAGATAACATGTTGACTTTTACTCCAATAAGACAATATCTATGATCAAGTGTATGAAAATGCTTGGCAATTCATAGAGGCCTCATTCTGACTCAAAAGAGGCATTTGTATAAAAACTGTGTATTACCTATCACACTATATGGCTTTCAAATGTGGTACTATAACAAAATGCCACTGTTATATCTACTTAAAGTGCTCAGAAACATACAGAGAAGAGTAGTATTATGGATATTAGGAACCTTTTGTACTTCTCTATCTACCAGTATTGAGGCTATTGCTAGTCTCATTCTTATTCATCTCCATTTGCAAAAACTCAATGGTAGATTTTATCTTAGAGCACATACTCTACCAACAAATCATGTTATCAAATTGCTTCTGGAAACAAGACATACAAATAATAAAAAAGCATATTGACTGTCACTAGAAAGGCTTATACCTAGACAATGAGTAAACATCAAAGATCTAATCACTAATATAGACAATAAGTTTAATGAGATTTTTCCCTTCTTTTCTCTACTTAATCATAAATTCTCACTAGGTAATAGACTTATAGATATATTCCCCAATCATTTTTTATTTCATCCTGTGAACAGAAAAAGTAAAGACAGTATTAAGACTTATTTGTACAAACTCAATGATACTATCCTTTATTTGTCAACAGACCCTTATTTGATCATTATTGTATTGGATGCTAGCATAAAAAACAATGTTGCCACTTTGATATCTCATATTCATATCTGTCAGAGTTGTAAATGATGGACTTGGTTTCATTTTATTTTTCTTTTCTTTTAGGTTTCTTTATTTTATTTTGAATTTCTTTTTCTTTATTTAAACATAGGCAAATAAGACAAAATGTAACATCACATGTCACAGTCACAGTCACATAGGTCACACACTCACATAACATGATGAAACAACATAGAAAGTTCTAGAAACAATAATGTTATATAGCATAGTTAATACATGTTGATCTCAAGGCAAACATATGGTTATTAGAGTAGGACTAAAGTAGTGTAGCATGGACTATCAGTAGTTTGTATATAAGGTAGACATCTTGTATTTAGGAACTTCATCAAGTTCTCTTGTATTACTCAATACAAGAGTAGTCTTTCATCCTAATACTTAGGCTTAAAGTCATAACAATGTCTGTGATAGTCCAGTTATCAAGATAATTCATTATAAAGTAAACATCATGTCTACTGAAGCAGAACTTTTTATGATAAGATGTAGTATTAACCAAGCTATTCATCTCCCTAATGTCAATCAAATCATTGTCATTATAGATTCTATTCATACTATTGAGAGAATTTTTGATTCATCATTGTATTCTTATTAGCTTCATTTATTTACAATCTTCTGTGAACTCAGAGATTTCTTTAAAAGAGATAACAACAATTCCATTGAATTCTGAGATTGTTTAAACTGCTATAAGTGGTCTCTTCACAATATAGTTGATAAAAAAACAAAAAAGTTTGATCTCACTCTTATCTTTCCATATAAATCTTTATAGAACTTGAGCAAAAAAAACAAGTATAGCAACATTCTTAATAGCTAGAAGATGTCCTCCCAAACATTGGACAATAAAGAATGTCATTTCTTGGAGCTTCTAGATAATAACTTGAAACCAATCAAACTATTGACCTCTAGAGGAGTATTATAAACTTAAATCCTTGGAGTTGAATAAAAGAACAAACTCTTGTATTAGAGTAAACATAAGAGAACTCAATAGAAAGCTCTTTACAAAATAGTCTACCTTATATACTTGTACAGATGGTCTATGCTAGCTATTATACACCCTACCCTAAATAACCATATGTAGAGCATGAGGCCAATATGTGGTATCTATGTTGTATAACATTACTTTGTTCCAGAACCTTCTACTCCCTTCTCTCAAGTCCTGTGTGTTGTAGCAACCACTCGTCACTCAAGGACAAATGATCTCACAACGAACAAAGCTCTCCAATGGGCTATCAAGTAAAGAGTGGAGGAATTACAAGAGAACTTGACAAGGAGCCCTCGCTGTATTGCTCCTCTATATATACTACTACATCATGGCCCATGCTACAACAATGTGTTTACCTCATGTCCATCTACCATGCTTTTACCTCATGTCCTATTACTCATCCACATGTGTTTTCCTTAAGGCCACTATGCTTCCTACATGTGCCCTGACATCATACCTTTAATCTCCACTATACATGTGCACACCATGTATACACCATGAGGAACCATTGTCCCTTAACGTCATCCCTAACCCTAACTCCTTCTAGACTCTAAGTCCTTTCAGACCGCTTTAGACTTTGTCACATAACTTCCAGGTCACATGCCTATATCCTATCTCTCTTCCGTTGTAGACTAATAATTATACTAACTATCTTTGTCCAGCTAACCCTAACCCTAGCCAAAGTCTGTTCACACATTCAAGCTATAATACCATGATTAATATTATGACCACACTATTAGATCTGACTGATGTGACAGTGTGACCAATCACTTCTAACCCTAACCCCAGAGTTCTAAAAATAGAAAAATGTAAAATAATTAAAATAAAAATAAAAATAAAAATAAAAAATAGAATAAATTGAAGTTTATTATTTCGTACTCTTACAAGAAGGACTATAGCTTAAATACTTTGGATATTCCAATTTGTTTTGTGCCAGAGCTATAAAAGCAATTGTTAACCATGCTCTGATAGATGAATATTATCTTAGATTCTTCTCTCAAGAGGAATTTAAGTATCTATGTAGCCTTTATCCTATTGAATTAAGGCATCATATTTTTTATTAGTATAGAAATTATTGGAACCCAAAAAGGAACTCAATTATGTATTTTATCTTCTTTTTCAAGTTTAACTGCAATACTTAGTTGAACTATCTTTAGTTTTTTTGATTTGACTCTTTCTTTTATTCTTTTATTCTTTATTCTTTATTCTTCTTTTTATTTTATTTTATTTTATTTTTCATATAGTATGCATCTTAATATATATAGTTATGAAGTAGTTACTACAGTCTGCCTTCATACCCTATATAATAAATTGTTGATTTAAAAAATTACACAGAGTTGTTAAGAATAATTTACACTTGCTAGAATTATCCACTAACAGCATAGAAGACAAGTTGGATTGGAATACAAGGTTAGAGAGTAGGTTGGAAGTAGTGCTATATGGATAAGAACAATATTGGCTTCAACAAAAGATTGTTGTATGTAGCCAAACTTATTATATAGTTGTATTTTGGAAGGAAGAGGTTCAAATATACTTAGAGTAAGTGTGGTACAAATCTAAGTTGATTATTAGACTGAGGAATAATACATATCAGCTAATGTTCTTAAATACAGAAGTACAGATCTAATAATACTCTACTACTATATATACTTTGGATTATCATTTGGAACTTCATGAAATTAATGAGAACTACAGAGTTTGGTTCTTGGATTGATTGGAATAGAGTGTGATCTGCATTATAAGAGGATAGTCAAAGTGTGAATGTCAGATGATATGTAACAATAAGACTACTTAGTATACTATTGACTGTTTTAGTTAGTGGTTGCCACAATAACTGATGTCTATTGTAAACTTATAAAGTTTTCTGTTCCTCTAGTCTACAAATATCAAATACTGCTATTGGATGAGGCATAAAGTCATGAGATAATGAATAAATCTCTATTTTTATCTATTTATTTTTATTTCTCCTATTTTTACTGCTAGCTAATACTTAGACTATAACTATATAATGCTAGTATGTCATAATTATATAGTTTATATTATGAATTTTTTACTGTCTCATATATAGACCTTACTCATTGAACCTTAACCATTTATACATTTTAGTATTGGACTGAGGTGATAAGCTAACAGTAATACTAAGTATATATTTCAACATATTATGGGCTCCAAGCTAGAATAACTAACAAAATTTTGAATTTACTATATTCACATCTTAAATAATATACTTATTCTGAAAATAACATATCAAACAATAATAGATACCTGTTATATGTTAGTCTACCTATACTGAAGACATGTCTCCATAGTAATACTATATTCTCTATCTCTATGAAACAAGCTTGTCTTCTACAATGGCCATCTTTCTCACAATACATCCTTATGACAGTAATGCAATAATCTGGATATTTCATCTTCTATAATAGAAATACTTCTATCTAACTTGGTCTTCAATAGCAGAGTCCTTTTTACTCCTATTAGTATCTTACCACTAAAATCTCTACTTGGAATAATAGGGGCTATACTACTGAAACTCTGAGTATTTCCTATACTATCTACTTGTATATAAAACTAGTAGTTATACTGTAATTTACTAGTCTAATAATCAACAAAATAAACTCTTATTGAATTTGATCTCTAGTATTCAACAGCAATATACCCATTAGCACTCACTCCTATCTTGAACTGTATTCATTCATCTGAAGTTGCAACTATGTGGTAGACAGATAGCATAGCATATAAGCTAAAGCCAAGATCATTTTATAAGTTTACATATCTCTAAGCTAACCTTGTAGACTTTCACCCCCAGTGTGAACTGCACCTGACAACACTAATATTTAGATATACTATATCTGTATGACATCACACTCAGACATATCTAAAAAAAATGTCTGGAATGTTTTATGGACTACCAGTCTTTCCAAAGAATAACAAATTTAATAGAATAAATTAGATTACCTTCAAAAACCTTGTTATTATAACAGCTGAGATACAAAAAGCAATGGGATATCTAGACTATCTTATAAAGAATCTTACTACACTAACAGAATCAAAAACCAGCTCTAGTACAGTAGTACCTAAATCTACTTCTTGGAACTCTGAAAACTATTAGCTAGTAAGTAGAAGGCATATAATGCATGGACAAAGAGATTACTACTATACAACATCAACTATATAGTTAGCTTTGGAGCAAATATATCAGAGATAGCTAAGAATCTCTAGAGATCTCTAACCAACCTATATAACAGAATGTTCAAAGTAGCTAGACTACTGTTATGATATACTTAGACTTGAATATTTTTTCTTGATTTAATATTTATTTTGTTTTTATTTTGTTTTTGTTTTTGTTTTTTTGGATGATAAAGAGACATGTAACTGACATCACTTTTTTCTCTTATATCATTATCTTGTATGGTAGCATCTAAAAGAGAATTAGCAAATATATCCTTTTCTTTGAATCTTAGCTTACTATCCAACCCTCCAACTTATAACAACATGAACATGAACATGGAGATTAATACTCCAAGAGTTTGGTCTAACATTTCTAGTACAAAAAGCTTCAGAGAGTTGTTAGTTAATTCAAGTACTTTGTTTATTTTATATGTAGAAAGAATACTAGCTCTCAACAACAGCTTTTTCTGGACAGAGCAAGTTGAATACACTGAATCTCAAGAATTTTTCTTGTTATATATATTCCTAAAGGTAGAGGATACTAGTAGAGCTAATAAAACTACAGTTATAGCAAACACACCAGAATCTTAAGAAGAGTGTATCAACATCATGGACATAAGCATATATCAACCACAAGGTCTTGAAACAATGTTAATTCCTTATTCAGTCAATCAACTGGTAGATCTGAGTCTATAGAATGACTTTGTATATCTTATTTCCATTTACAGTCTAAAAAAATACTTGGAAGCTGATATTACCAACATCATTATGTCTCTTAACAGAAACATCTCATTTGTCAAAAACAGATTTCTAAATGGAAAACAGAAAAAAACATTCCACACATTGTATGATTCTGCTGTGCTGTCTGGAACCTTATTTTGTCCATCTATGAATCAGGACAGGATTTGCTAACTACTAGCAATGATAAAAGAACTTTTCATTGATGTATATTGGCTCAATTTAGGCCAAGAAATCCCAAGAACAACTTAAGCCACAAGAAAGAGTTAACTAATCCTAGCAAGAAAGCCAACATTTCTAGGATTCTCTCTCCTATTCTTCTGAAGCCAAGCAAGAAGGTTTTGGCAATGTTAAAATATCACAAAGATAAGGAAAAAAACCCAGTCAAACAAGTAAATACTCAGAATGGTTAGTTTTACACCCAAGTATCCTCAGCTAACATCAAGAAAATAGAACTAAGAAGATCAAAGAGATATAGAAAGTGATTTATGAACAAAAAAAGAACAAACCTGGGTTCAACATGGCAATGAAGAATCCTTTGAGAAGGCAGGTTTTAATTTCTATGAGTTTAATGAACTCAAACAAATTTATGGCACTGTCTAGTATGCATATCACTAATATAAATTGAGCTCTTAAAGATATTAAGTTAGACACCATGGCTGACTTTGTTTGGGCTGATTAGAGAGGATTGACAATCACTACTCATAAAGTTGTGTCTATGTTAGACCTCAATACAATCAAAAAATATATCAAGAATATTGATGTTGTTGATTCTAAAGATGTCATAACACCATGGTTACCTCAGTCAGGGTCTTATCTCAAGATATTGGATATTCCATACATCATAGAGGACACTAATACTTCTGTCTCCTCTGAAATTGTAGAACAAATCTTACAAACTACCTATATTTTCAACAATATAGTTCTTGCATCAAAATCAAGAGTTATCAAATCCTCTCCAAAATCAGACATAGTAGTCATTTGGATAGATATTTGGGATGTGCAAAGTAGCTCCAAGGCTAAGTCCTTAATTAATAGATATTTCAATATAGGAAACTATATTACTACTATTCAAGATACTAATATGAAACCAGAGGCCTCAATGCAAGAACTGTTGGAAATAGGAGCACACAATGTTCTTCTGTCATACTCATAGATCAAAATGCATCAAGTGCAATGGACTATACAAAATAAAATACTATTGTGATCTAGTTTGGTATTGCAAAGCAAACTTCAAGACAAATTGCCAAGACTTGAAACCAAGAGAGATAAACTATCCCTACACAGCTTCAAGTGTATTAATTGAAAAGGTGAACACTAAGCAGATAGTAATATGTGTCTGTTTTAAAGGCATAAGTTCAACAAAGAGTAGTATGCTAAAAAGTATCAAGAGCTTTGTAAAAACAAAGACAAATCAATTCACTTAATTGTAGGTGAGGTGAGTTCATATATCTTGTTATTAAAGGCAAACTCTGCTATTGCTAACCATTCTAACCAATTGTTTTGTCTATGATCAACATATATCCTCAGATACTGTTCTATTTTCTGATTTGTTCTCTTCATTTTGTTACAACTCAAAGATCTTAGAGTTGATTAATGAATAGAACCTTATATTAGAGTTAATATAAGAGAACTTGATAGAGAATTCTATACAGGATCATCTACCTTATATACCTAAGACTACTAATCTGTGCTCTATTATTTTAGCCTACTCTAAATGACTATATGTATAATATACTATATGATATTATTTTTCTAGAACCTTCTATTATCTTTCATTGTAATACATAATTGCTAGTATAACTTGTGATAGTGTGTGACACTGAGTCATGCCAAACTCTAATCCTAGATCTTAAAATAAAAATAAATAAAAATAAAAATAAAAATGAAACCAAAATTGAAATAAATAAAGTCTACTATTTTTAACTTTAATATATTTGTTTGTCTATCTGAGGGTAAAAAGCCATAAATAGCTTTGTTTTTATTCCTAACATTTTATTCAAGTTCTTCATCAACCCCACTACAAACTGTGGCCCTCTATCTGAAATTACACTCTCTGATAACCCATGCAACTTCCACATGTTATCTCTGAACAACTTCACTAATCTTTCTGCTATTATTTTTTCTATTGTCATAATAAAATATGATATTTTCAAAAACCTATTACTATCAGATATACAAAGCTTGGATGCTAGCTTTTTTATTTAAATTTTCTTTTATTTTTTTCTATTGAGATCTAGGGTTAGAGTTAGAGTGACATCACAATCACATTGTTTCACATCAGTCACATTAGATGATATGGTCACAGTAATGATCACAAATTAGAGAGCACAGAAAAGAACATAAAAGATTCTGAAAGGATAATATCATACAATGTGTGTAATATATGTTGATCTTAAGGCAAATATATGGTCATTTAGGATAGGTGAGAGAAGTAGTAGCACAGACTATTATAGTTTAGTATATAAGATAGACAATTCTGTACAGAGTTCTCTATTGAGTTCTTTTGTATTAAACTCTAATATAAGATTTCATTTTATTGTCCAACTCTAAGAACTTGAGTTATAACAATTATATACTACTAAGATTGAGTCATAGTCTTTTAATTTTTCCACAGGTATTTCTGCTCTATTTTTTATCTTCTAACACTAATCATATTCTTCTATATATTACTTCATCTCCTTAGTAGCTCCTAGCCACCAGTAATTCTTAGTAACCAATTCTACTATCTTCTACTGTCTTCCATATCATGCTATCAGTATATTGTGGTGAAGCTGAATAATCTCTAATCTTGACTTCTCATCCTTTAGAACATACACTTTCCCTTCTTTCAATACTAACTCATTCTCTATCTGCTATTTCTTATTTCTTATTTCTTAACACCTTAACTCCCACCTTCTTCATTTCTTTTACTACTTTTACCATCTTGTCATCTTTTGCTTCTAATTTTTTAATTTTCTCAATTATTTCTTTCTCAACTCTTTTAATTAACAACTGTTCTTTTTCTATTGCTTTAATTTCTAGCCACTTTTTTTTCAACATTATCTAATTTTCATAATTTCTCTCTACTCCTTCTGCTCAATCTGCTCTCCTACTCAAACTATCCACTTGTCCCATACTTTTGCTAGCTACATGCTTCAAAGTGAAATAAAATCTTAATAAGTACAATGCCTATCTAGCTTGTCTTTGATTTAACTTTTGAGCCTTCATAAAGTACTACAAGTTTTTGTGATCTGTCCATATTTCAAACTAACTCTTGGTGCCCTCTAAGAATCATAACCATGCTTCTAAACATCTAATGATAGCCAACATCTTTTTATTGTGAATTTTATAGTTTTTTTCAGCTTTATTCAACAATTTAGAAATATAGACCACTGGTCTTTACTTCTCATCCTCATACTTCATTAATAATACTTCTTCTGTGGCAAAATCTGATGTATCTACTTTTACTCTCATCTCTTTATCTAAGTCTGGTGTAACCAAGACTGGCTCTGTTATAAATCTCTCCTTCAACTCCTCAAATACTCTCTGCTGTCTTTCTCCCCAATTCCACTTCATATCCTTTCTTGTTATCTTGTGTAAATGTTTTGCTACTCTTGTAAAATCTTTAACCAACCATCTATAGTAGCTTGCTAATCCCAAAATCTTCTGCATATCTTTTACACTTTGCTTATTTTTGCAAAATGTTTGCATGAACAGAATACTCACCAAGATAATTCTAGAAAATAAAAAAGAGTTCAATATTCTTTTCATCTAAGAGCCACCATAATCTCTCATTCAAAATATCCTAAGTTTGTTTAACAAGATGTCAGGTGTGGTTCACACCAGGAGGTAAAAGTCTGTAGGGTTGGTTCAGTAATATATGGAGTGTGTAAACTCTGTGCTTGGTGATATAAACTTGTGGAATGATTTTGGCTTCAGCTTATGTACTACATCATCTGTCTATTGTGTGGTTGCAACTTCAGATGAATGGATAAAGTTTGAGATAGGAGTGAGTGCTGATTTTGTATGTTGCTGTTGAACACCAGAGATCAAGTTCAATAAGAATTATCTTTGTTGATTATCAGACTAGTGAATTATAGTATAACTACTAATCTTATATATTAGTAAGAGATATAGAAGATACTTGGGGTTTTAGTATATTGCTCTGAGCAGAGGTTTCAGTAATAAGACACTGACAGAAGTAAGGTAGGAAAACTCTGCTATAGAAGACTGAGTTGAATAGAAATATCACTATCATGAAAGATGGAATATTTGGATTGTTGCATCATTACTACAGGAACATGTTACAAGAAGAATAGCTATTACAGAAGATGAGCTTATTTCATAGAGGTGGAGGGGGCAGCATTACTATAGAGACATGTCTTTAGAATATGTGAACTTGACATATGATATAAAGAGGGTAACAAAATTGTTAGTATCTCCAATCATCCTACCTGAATAACATTTTCCAGGCAATCATCCAATGACAACAAATATTCAAGAATAATAACTTACATCAATATTAGGCTCATTCAATTGTGCTTCTTACTCAGAAAAGATATTTTAAACTACAGAGACATTAATTGTGTTTTCTTTTTCAACAATGGATCTATTTTTTTCAACATCTATTCCAATGAGCACCAATTGGCCTTAAAGTATCTCAAGGATACTGAGGTCAATATTCATAATTTTCTCATTATAACTGGAGACTTCAACATTAGGAACAGTAATTAGAATCCAGCTTATTCTCATTATTCAGCTCACAGTAATATCCTCATAGAGATTGCTGACTTTTTCAACATAAAAATATCTTCCTATGTTCATCAGGTCCTGGCTTATTATGCTGATAATACTAATAATTCTAATTTAGTTATTAACTTCATATTTCTTTATCTAGATTCAGTTGAAGTTAACATCCACTTCATTTTACCAGGATCCTGATATTCATTAATTTATACTCCTTTAATGGTCAACATATCTATCAACAAGAATGAACCAAGATAAGTGATGATATATTATTAGAAATAGTAAGGAAGAAGAGGAGAAATTTATCACAGAACTCATGTTCACTCTGGAAAATATTGATACAACAGATATATCAAATAATAGGTCTCTTAAAAATATAGTTCAAGAATATGCAAGAATATTGAATTATACTTAGTATTAATTTTCCAAGAATGTTAACATTACTAAACATTCAAAAGTATGGTAGAACAAAGAGTGTAGTATTAAACTGAACACTTATCACTTATCCAAATCACTAGAAGATTGGAAGAAATTCAAGAGGTTTGTCAAGCAAACTAAATGTTTATTTTTTGACAAGAAAATTCAAGAGATTATATCAAGAAATAAGAGACTCTGGGATCTCATAAATTGGATTAAGAAGTAGAAACTTTCTACCACTGAAACCTTTCAATATAATAGGTGACCTTGCATCAAGCTCAAAGATTTTTGGCAAGCCTTATATCAAACCTTTAATTTAGCACAAAATTGTCAAGTAAATCTATGACTTTTGGATGAAATTTTCTCAAAACCCTCTTTGGAATGGCTAATTTTTTCAAAAGAGGAATTTAGAAATGTGATCACAAAATGCAGCAATTTATCCACTCTAGGACCAGATCATGTCTCTTGGAGATATCTCAAAGTAGTTGTAAACAATAATAAGTATCTATCCAATATTATCAATATTACTAATATATGTATCAACCTCAGTTACTAGCTATCACATTTCAAGATATCTACTTTGATTATCATTCCAAAGCCTAACAAAGTATTATACAACTCCCCCAAGATGTTTTGTTCTATTATTCTCACTAACACTTTGAGAAAACTCATTGAAAAGATTATTGGAGAGAGACTATAATATCATTCTATTATATTTAATTTTGTTCATCCTAATAAATTGAGTAGACTTAAACAGTGTTCAACTACCAATGCAGATATTGTTCTCACTTATCTTATTTACTTAGAATAGGTCCAAGGTCTCTAAACAAGTACTCTAGTCTTTGACATCACCCAGTTTTTTTCTTTGCTTAATCATTAGCTCCTCTCTTTAATCATAGATAAAGCTAGCTTTAATTCCAGAATTTCATTGTTCTTTTCTAATTATTTAATAGATAAAAAAACACAGTATATATGGAATAATTTTATTTCTCCTTTTTTCAATACAGATGTAGGTGTAGGATAAGGATCAGCTTTATCTCCTATTTTATCTGCTTTGTATATTGCCCTAATCTTAGAAAAAAGATCAAAAAATATATTTCATAATTTTTCTGTTTCTTTGTTATCTTTTGTGGATAACAGTTTTTTTATTTCACAGGAAAAATCTTTTGAAAAATCAAATACTTTTTTTTTGTAGCTACAACATTATTTTGTCTTTATTTGATTAGTTTAGACTTATGGTTGAATATGGAAAGTCAAAGGTTTTCTATTTTTCTAGATCAACCAAGAACTTCAATACCTCTTCTTTAAATCTCTCTTCCTTAAAAGGACCTATTTTATGACCAAGGGATATCTAGAAATACCTCAGATTCATTTTTGACAGAAAACTTTCCTTTCAACAACACATTCACTTTTACTCCAACAAGACTCTTTCAACAATTAAGAGTATGAAAATGTTGGTTAATTCCACTAGGGGTTTGTTGCTCTTTTACAAATAACTACTTTATAGAACATGTTTTCTTCCTATTGCACTATATGGCTTTCTGTTATAGTACTTCAAGAATGTCTCTCTTTCCCATTCTCTTAAAGAACTAAAAAAATGCAATGAAGAGCAGCTTTATGGATTACTGGAGCTTTTTGAACATCTCCCACCTGAGAAATTGAGGCCATTATAGGCCTTATTCTTATTTATCTCCATCTAGACAAGATCTATAGTTATTAACAATTGAGAATAGCATATTTACCCTCAAATCATATGGTCAAGTCTTTGCTGAAACATTATCACTCAAATGCTTTGAATCTATGCTGTCTTTTCCTGAAAAAGCTAACCTCCAAACAAAGACTCAAAGTCAAAAGTTCCATTATAGATACAAATAGTTGTCTTAATAGAATTCTTCCTTTATTTAACCCTCTATATAAAGAACTTACACCTGGCTTTTGATTAGTAGATACCTTTTCTAATTATTTTTCATTCAACATTGCAGAATACAAAATCAATGATTACAAGGCTGCTCATATTCAAAGACTCCTTATGTGATACCAAGATTGTCATTATTATATCTGATGCTAACATTAAAAACAATGTTGCTATGTCTATAGCTTATGTTCATTCAGATGAAAATATTGTTGCTAAAACCATTTATTATGCTGTTAATGTAACATTAACTGAGGCAGAACTGTTTGTAATCAAATGTGGAATTAATTAAATGATTCAAGTTAATTATACTTCATGGATCATAATTGTTACTGATGTTATCCATTTAGCAAGATGTATATTTGATTCATTGTCTCATTCTTATCAAATCCAGTCCATTACTATGGCTCAAGATCTCAGATCCTTCTTTGAAAAGAGCATTCATAATTCTATTGAATTCTGGGATTGTTCTAGCAATATCAAATGAATTCATCATTCAGTTGTCAATAAAGAAACAAAGAAGTTTAACCTTAATTCAATCTTCCTATGCAAATTGTCATGGGACTACAGTATGAAAGATAAATATGACTTGATTATTCAAAATTAGTAAATGACTTTCTAAGCATCAGACTTCAAAGAGAATCATTTCCTCAAATTACTTAATAATAACTATCTTTCTATCAAGCTTGTTTACATAAAGAATGGTGTGTAGCTTAAATTTATTAGACACTCAAGATTCCTTGTGTGTGAGAGTAACAAGAGTAATTATAAATTATGCTTGTATAGGAGAATATTGCCTAAGATTTTTCCCAAAGGAGAATTTTTGTTGTCTATATGGATATTACCCAATTGAATCAAGACATCATATTCTTCACAAGTGTAGGAAATATAATAACTATTGGAATCCCAATAGATGTCATATCCCAAACTCTGAAACATAACCAAGACATGTTCAACTTCAATATGACATCAAATCCCCACAGTTATTTGGCTTTATTTGTACCCAAAACTCCATCAGTAGTTTGGTACTTTCTAATAGACTTAATTCCATCAAAAGTCCATGGTTATTTCACTTTATTTGAGTCAAAATCCACAGTCATCTTTATCTGTTTTCATTGTCTAATTATCTCCTTCAAACTCCACAAAATCATTTGGACTTTATGCAGAGTTTTCTCCTCTCCAAATCTGAACTCCTATGTAGTGTTTTACTACTGAAATACTCACTCAGAGATCTGTTTTAACTACTTCTTCTGTTATTTTATATATTTAAGACTAGTAATCACTTTGTAATAGCTAGTTACAACACATACACATAAGTTGAGACCAAGATTATTCTGACAAGTCTGCATCACTGAGCTTACTATATTGAGTTTCTACACTCTGTACATGTCTGAGCCAACTTCATAGACTTTCATCTTCAAGTGCAAACTGCATCTACCAGCCATACTTAATACAGCATGTTCCATGCTTGTAGATTCTAGACTATCAACATGTTATTGGCTAGAGGCTGTCTGAACAGCTGTATATCTTCAAAACTTGGTGTCATTTAGATAAAACCCTGACATTATGCCTGCTAAAATGTAGTATGGGAAGAAGCAGAGCATTTCTTATTTGTATAGCTTTGGAGCAACAGCATATATCTATATACCACTTAATCTATATCCTTCAAAACTTGGGCTCCATACTATATGTCTGGTCTTGATTGGTTACTTTATCTGGGAAAGCTACAAATTACTAGATCATAAAATAGATATTATATATAACAAAAGAAATGTACATTTTTATAAAGAACCTACAAGTTTCACAAAGAGCTCTGAGTATACTGAATGGGAGAATGATGACAACTTTCTTTCACTAAAAGTATTGGATAGAAGATCTAGTAGAGTTTTAGAGTAGAAAGAGGAAGAAGATGCTGAGAAACATGAGGATAATCAGAGAGGTGCAAAGATATTGGATAGGCTGAATATAAATAATAGTAGTTGTCATAAACTTCATTCAGCTTGTATCTCCACAACCAGTGGACCGATTTTCACAAACTAAGTTACACTGGAAAGCCCCAAATAAGGACTATCCGCACATATGTAGGAGGTACAAAAGTGACAACAAATGACTGAGATATCAGGCCATCAGTAGCTGTAAAAGCTTTGTCTGCTAATATCTCATGAATGGCTAAGCAGATTTACATGATTGAACTTGCGTTGGGAATTGCTCATCAATCCATTTCCAACAATATATGATACATTTCAAAGCAATAAGTATTGGTAGAAATACAAGCATATCAATGTAGTGATATAATTAGTTACTTTCTAAAATTAGCCTGACAGCTGCTATGATAGCTGACAGCTCCCATCAGGTACGAGTTTTGATCATGTGATGGTAACAGCTTGTGCATGGACCATCACTCTTTTGTATATATACTTTTGTGTCTGAGGGCTAGACCTCAGACTTAACAACGTCAATTATTTCTGTTGATACTTTTCATCATCTGTCAGTCATCATACTCTTGTACTGAACCTCTAAACCACCATTAAGTTCAAGTATCACAACCAGTGAGTATCTTATTTGTAATAGTAGTAAGCTTGGTAGTGATACTAATATTTTATCAGAAGTTAAGGCAAAGGTTTTGGTTCAAGAGGATAGAGATGTCATCATAGTAGTAAATAGATGGGGTGAGGGCATAGATAGAGAGATAGCAAACATACTTATTGTAATATACTAGACAAGAAGAGAACCTAGGCTATCACAAAGACTTCTGGAGTTTAGAGAGTACTTAGTAAGAAAGAAAGATAAGCAGTATGCACTAAAGATATTTATAGTAATGATAGGAGGTATAAGAGTTCTTTGAAGCTTCAAGAAGGCAATATAGAAGCCTAATATATGGTTGGCTTCAATAGTGAAGAAAATCAACACAATGAAGACAAAGAAAGTTTATAAGTTAGTGAAACAACTAGAGAAAGAAAATATAATTGGTATGAAATGAATATATATACCAAAGTTCAATAGAGATAAAGTATTTGTAGAAAATAAATCAAAGATCATTATAAAAAACTACTCACAGATTCAGAGAATTGACTTTAAGAAAACATATAATGTAACTGCTCATTTAGAATCTTTCTATTTATTGCTGGCTATTATAGCCTCTCTTAATCTCTATCTGTGACAGCTAGACTTTGTTGATACTTACCTCAACAGCAATATTGACTTTGACATGTATATAAAGCAACCTCAGAAATTTGTAAAGAAGAGAAGTGATATAGTATGGAAGCTTTGTAAAACCCTTTATAGAACAATACAGGGTAGACATGACTGGTTTAAGACATTGAGTACTACCTATAAGAAATTGGAGTACAAGTAATTATCAGACTTAGAGAAAGTAGAGAAAGCAAAGGGAGAGTTGGGATTGAAATATAAGGTGAAAAATATGAAGGATGTTATAATGCAGTTGAGTAGTAATCTTTTCTCTTTCTTTTATCTATTTTTCTTAATTTAATATTTCTTTTCTTTTTCTTTTTATTGACAATGAAGAAGCATATAACTGTGGTCATATAACATATCACATGATGTGAGGTCATAAACCTAAACTGGGCTGGAAGAGGCTAGATGTTATGGAAGGCTTGAACACTAACAATTTTATTATTCTTTTCTTTTATTTTTCTGATTTTATATTGATTTTCTTTTCTTGTTTCTTTTATTTTGCTTTTGGACAATGAAGAGGCACGTGACACTGCAGTCACATGACATGTCACATAATGTGATGTCATAGGCCTAGAAGGTAGTAGAAGAATCTGGAAGATGATGTTAGGGCATATGTATACAACATGATGGCCTTGAGGTGAACATAAGGAAGAAGTATGGACATAAGGGCAGGGTTAATTATTAGTAGCATGGACTATGAGGACTTTGTATATATAGGACTCTAATTTAGCAGAGACTCCTTGTTGAGTTCTCTTATGAACTTCCTACTCTAAATCTAATATTAAGAGATTTACTGTCTTGTGTGGTCATTTGTCATTGTAATAAGTGGTTGCCACAATACTAGAATAATAATATCAGAGCACATATATATAGTATAGTGTCCTTATAGAAGACATGAGAATGAAGCATAGACTTTAGGGCAAGGTTAAATTAGTGTTAGTATAGATCATATGTAATTTATATAAATAGGGTAACAATTTAGCAGAGACTTCTTGTCAAGTTCTCTTGTGATCCCTATATTGATAGCCTACTAAGAGCTTTGCTGCCTTGTATAATTATTAGACTTTGTGTCTAGTGGTTGCCACAATAAAGGAAACATATGCCAGGTATCAAGATAGATAAAGTAAAGGAAAGGGTTAGAATCTCATAGAAAGCATATGAAACATGAATGTTGGAAAATTTTAGCATAGTAGAATGCAAACCATGATTTATTACTTTGCTAGTTGGGATATCACTTTTTGCCACAGATAGTCTAGAGACTTAGGAGGAGACTGATAAGATGAAGAAAATTCCATACCATAAAGTCTTGAGATTGTTAATGTGGCTACAAGTTGTGACCTGACCCAACTTATCATTTACAGTAAACTACTTGTCATGTTTTGCTGCAAATCCTGGGAAAGCACACTGGAATGCTATGAAACATGCAATGGCATATGTTAAGGAGATAATTAACTATAGAATTACTTACCATCATGGAGCAAGCTTGCAGTCAGTGGATTTTGTCAACTCTGACTATGCAAATAACAAGATCATTCAGAGACCAACTAATAGATATATCTTTTTTGTTGGAGGAGAGCTAGTATTATAGTCTATAAAAAGACAAAAAATAGTAGCAATGTTAATAATGGAGGCTAAGTATGTTGCTGTTTCAAGAGCTGTATAATAGGCTATGTGGCTATTATTCTTCTTTGATAAAGTATTACTTTCCCAAAAAACCTATCACATTGTTTATTGATAACAATAGTACAATTGAAATGACAAAGACATACCAAGAACACAAAGGAGCAAAGCATATTAATATATAATACTACTTTGTTAAGGCAAAGATAGAGGTAGGAAAGTTCAAACTAGTCTATGTACCTAGTAAAGATAATGTTGCAGATTTACTAACAAAAGTACTACCAAGAGATATAACATGCAACATTACTTTGGACTTGAGTGTCAAGATCATTGAAAGTGGACTTCAGTTTTCAGTTTAATTTTCCTTTTCTTTTTTCTTTTTATTTTTCTTTTATTTTTTTCTATTTTTAGAACAACTAGGGTTAGGGTTAGAAGTGATTGGTCACACTGTCACATCAGTCACAATCTGATGGTAGGGTCACAACATCGATCATGAGACTTAGGAGAACGGAGTAGAAGATTCTAGAACAAGTGACATCATACAACATGGATAACACATGTTGACCTCATGTTCTACACATGGTCATTTAGGGTAGGGTGCACAGTAGTGAGCATGGACCATGGTTAGTAGTATATAAGGTAGATTAGTTTGTAAAGGGATCTCTATCGAGTTTTCTTGTGTTTCTCTAATACAAGAGTTGTTCTATTACTTCACTCTAAGAGTTTTAGTTCATAATATTGAGACTATGAGATACAATAGGAAATAGAAGAGATACATGAAGATAGTATGTAGTGATTGTTACATCTAGGAAAGTGTTGGATAAGATATCAAGTTACAAGGTAATGAATAAATCTCTATATTTATCTATTTATTTTTATTTCTCCTACTACTGGCCAATGCTTTGACCACAACTATACATGTTATTGATACTGGTATATTATAACTATATAGCTTATATCATTAATTTTTTACTGTCTCATATATAAAAGAACCTTTGATGAGCAAGGAACCTCAGCTGTTCATATATTTTAGTATTAGACTGAGGTAAGCTCATACAACTTATTTAGTATAAATTAAGCTAACAGTAGTATCTAGTATATATTCCAATAGGTACAAAATAAAGCTGTTCACACATTTTAGTGTTAAACTGAGTATATGTGTTCTTGTTACAACCTTAGCTTGGCTCAGGTTGCAACTTAGGCAAAGAAAGACTTGAGTAGGAATGGGGAATGGATCAATTGGTAAAGTATAAGGATACAAGAGAGTATATACAGCTATATATATCTATTGTCCATAAGAAGTGCATATATTAAAGATAAGAATAAGGGAAAACATGAGAAGACCTCTACTATTACATGAAGCACTGACTGATTATATACATGGATAAAACAAGGTGTAGCCTATAATGAGTCAGATGATAAAACAACCCCAACATATATTGTCCATAAGGCAACCTTCTATAAAGCATGAGGCATTGATCATAACAGTTCTAATAACTGCTACTAATCTAATAGAGTTTACTCAGTCAACTTTGCTGTCCTTTATCATCAAACTATGTCAAGTGTATATTATTATTATTTTGTTCTATCTGTTGCTGCCTGTAAACCCCTTCCTTTCTTGGCTAACATTTTAGATTCTTCCATTAGTAATGTTCCCTGGCCATGCTTCCATTATCATTCTTTGTGAATAAGCTAATCCAGAAGATTGCAATGTAGAGAGTACTAGTATATAAGATAGTTTCTGCCTTCAGAAATCCCATTCTGTTTTCTTAGATTTTCTCAAGAGATAAGTTGTGTCTTCAGTGTAATCTGTTAATAGAACTTAGGTTTTCATAAAGCACAAACTTTACTAAATTCCATGGACTTTGCCCAGTTACTCTAACAGTCATCTTGGACTTTGCTAGTATTTTTTGCAGCTAAAAAAAGTGAATGATATAAGACCATAGATAGATAAATAATTGGACAAATACATACATGCTAGTTATAGTATATAAAGGCAGACTAGAGAGCTTATGTGAGCCAAATTGCTTCTTTTCTCCTACTACTATCTAGTGTGGTTAGTGCTCATAGGAATTATAGTGAATACATTATATCTTTTTTATCTAGTTAACACTCTAAGCAAGTCAATCATGAAATCCAAGAAAATGAGCCACCACAAAGTTCCAAATCCTTATGACAAGCCAAATAAAAGAGTTATTTGGCTACCTTCTAAAGAGAACACTTTGGTCTCTACTAATGGAGAGTCATATCCTGATACTTCTATGGTAGTGGATCCTCTATTTGTGGATCCTTCTTTGACTAGTGAACATATGAATTCTCTTAACAGAGGAGCATCAGAGGTATCAACAGTATTGTCTCTATTTTCTAAATCTCTTCTCTTCTTGTAAAACTCCTGTAGCTATGCAATCTGCAAGTATTAATGTGTCTATGCTTTATGGTCAAGGTATGGAAAAGAGTGCCAAACCTACCATAAAACCTTTGGCTATACCATATGACAATAATCAACTAGTAGACCTAGATCTTCAGGATGGCTTTTTTGCTCTAATCTTGTTACTTGGAATTAATGAATTTCTTAGTAGTAATGCTCAAAACATTACTTGTTCACTTCTTAAAATTGGTACATTTATCAAGTAGCATTTCCTTAGTGACAAACCAGCCAAGAATTTCCCAGAACTGGCAGATATTGGTTTCACAGCATGGTATTTAGTTAATATAATATACAAGTCTAGCTGGGATTGTCTTAGTATAGATGAAAACAAAGCATTTCATCAATAAATTTCATCATACTTTACACCAGTAGCTCCTAAAGCCCCTAAATCTACTCCTTCTCCCGGTATAGCCAAGTTGAACATTAGTAAATCAACTAATCTCATTAACAATAAGAAATCATATACATAGGCTTCAAAGACTAGTACTGAAGACATTATTTATATTAAAAAAGTGTTTCTGACTGCATTACTTAAGAAAATTGTTGAAATCAATAATATTATCAATAAATTAGGTTCAGTCAAACCAAAAGTTAACATGAGCATTATTAAAGACACTCTCAAAAATTCTGAGAACATCAATCAGAATCTCATTGAAAGTCCTCATCTACCCCAATCCAAATTATTTTTGAAGATTCTAGGTCTTCTGTATTACTTGGAAAACACTAACAAAGCTATTTCTCCTGATATTATTTTAGGAGTACTCATGTTATAACCTTAAGCTTGGCTCAGGTTACAACTTAGGCAAAGACTTGAGTAAGAGCAAGGGATGAAGTCAATTGGTAAAGTGTAAGGATATAAGAATGTATTTATAGCTATATATACCTAGAAACCATATGTTATAGATGAGGCAAATGAGTCATAGTACATGAGGAAAGCATAAAGAAGTCATGCCTACTATATAAGGTGTTGACTGAGATATCATGTGGATAACACATAGCACAGCTAATCATTAAGTCATATAGAAGAAACTCCAACACCTGTTGTTCATAAGCAAACTGTTGTAGCAACCACTCACTGGAATGGCACTTGTAGTTTGCTTACTTCAGCAAAGCTCTCCAATAGACTATCTTGTAGTAGGGATTACAAGAGAACTTGACAAGAAGCCCTCACTGTATTGCTCCTCTATTTATATAAATTACATGTGGTCTGTGCTACAACAATATTTACCTGCCCTTATGTCCATGCATCATCCTCATGTCCTATTACTCATCCACATGTGTTTTCCTTAAGGCCACCATGCTTCCTACATGTGCCCTGATGTCATACTCTTAATCTCCACTATACATGTACACACCATGTGTACACCATGAGAAACCATTGTCCCTTGATGTCACTCCTAACCCTAACTCCTTCTAGACCATTCTAGCCTCTGTCACATGACTTCCAGATCACGTGCTCTCCATCCGTTGTAGACTAATAATTACTACTGTCCTATATCTGTCTTAACCCTAACCCTACCTAAAGTCTGTCCACATACTTGTCTTATAACACAAACCACCTGTAAAACATGAGGTATTGATCATAACAACTCAAAGAATTATATATATTCAACAATATTGCCTTAGCATCAAAGCTAAGAATCATCAAGGCTTCTTCTAACTCTAATTCAGCTGTCATCTAGATGATGAGATAGAAATACAGTAATTCAAGATGAATGAACAAATGTATTTGAGAGTTACTAGAACTAGGGGAAAAGAAACTAAGTAGATGGAACAATGAGACTCACTAAGGATATATCTAGGATCAGAGGAAAAGAAAGTGGTCTTAGTACAGTCTAGCTATGAAATAAATACTGACTGTTTGAGTATGTATCTATTTACATAGTAATGAAGATAAGTCAGATGTAACTATAGAGACTATAAGAAAAATAACAGAGGTGTGGAATAACAGCATATGAAATGAAGGAATAAGGATGAGGTGGGAATGAAGAAGTGAGTAAGTACAGCACATACTTCAATACTAGATTGATATCTGGGATTCACAATCTGGATCCAAAGCTAAGTCAATCATCAATCATCATTTTAACATAGGACAATTCATTGCTACTATGCATGGCACTATTACAAATCCCAGTGTTCCACAGTGTAAAAACTGTTGAAGGTGGGGACATTCAACCTTTGGGTGTTGATCACATGTGTCCAGGTGTGTCAAATACAATGGACCTCACAAGACCAAGCATCATAGGGAGAGAGCATGGTGCTGCAAAGAAAACACTAACATTAATCCACCAAGGCTTGGTACAAAGGAAGGCAAGCTTTGTCCTCATTCTTTCAAATGTGTCAACTGCAAAGGTGACCATCAAGCAAACAGCTACACATGTCCTTATTGGCATAACTGTTTCAATAAAATTTGGCACAGTAAAAAACAACAGGAACTCTGAGGAATTAGAGTACAGTAGTGTAGAAATCCTGTTATCTTTAGGCTAGTTTTCATTTTCATTTTCATTTTCCTTTTCTTTCTCATTTCTACATGTTGTTTGTTTTTCAATGTTTGTAGTTACAAAGTAGTTACCGCGGTCTGCCATCGCGCGGGGGCGTTATAAATTGTTGATTTTTTTTTAAAAAAAGAGCCTGTGTGAGCTTGATTGAGTAAAATGATGCCCAGTTAGATAAGCTGCAAGTTGGGACCCACTCTTCCACACAATTTCCTATGACTACAACAGTTACTTGCCAGAGTGAGTCTTGTCCAAATGGACACCCACCATCGCGACTAGAATGCCCAACATGCAA
>JAJOHK020000120.1:0-41346 GCA_022457215.2 Leucocoprinus gongylophorus
GTCTCAGCTTCATGTTCAGCGGTCTCCTTGAGCCATGAAGGTCAGAATGGTTGATTTCTCTCCCATAATTTCAAGGCATTGACTCTCAACAGTACAGCCCAACAATTGCGTCTAATCCAGTGTGTATTTTTTCATTGACTGTTTACCTGCTCTCATCGTCGTCATAGTATGTGGTGGGCTCCTTTGCCTGCATTGGAGGAGGCCTCTTTGGTCTTGATATCTCCTCCATGTCTGGCGTTTTGAACGTAAGCTCTTGATTTTATCCTACTATCTCTCGCCCTCTGACATCCGATTAGAACGAGGCCTACCTGAACACGTTCCACAATGTAAGTAACTTTTTTATGAGTATCGTCATTTTCTGGTTCCTGAAGCTTTTGCAGCCCAGTAGTGACGCTCAGGGTGCCATCGTTGCATCAATGCCCGCGGGATCATTTGTTGGAGCATTGCTCGTAACACAATTGGCGGATCGTCTAGGTCGTAAACCAACCGTTATTCTTGCTGGCATGATCTGGGTTATTGGGTCCATCTTGCAATGTGCTTCCGTTGTTCGTGTGGTTACTTTTCGCTTCATCCGTCTGACCCTGAGTTTTCAATCAGAACCGCGGTATGCTCGTTGCTGGTCGCATCATCTCTGGTATCTCTGTTGGCTTGTCCAGTGCCGTTGTTCCTATATATCAATCCGAGGTCACCGCTCCTAGGATCCGTGGCCGTATTGTCTCCCTTCAGCAATGGTCCGTCATTACCCTCGCTTCCGTATTAATTTACGTATTGAACTTGCACGATGTGACAGGTCTATCACTTGGGGCATCTTGATACAGTATTTCATTCAATTCGGTTGTTCGTATATTGATGGTGTCGCCTCGTTCCGTATTCCCTGGGGTCTTCAAATGATCCCTGCCATTATCTTGTCCCTTGGTATGCTTTTCTTCCCAGAAAGCCCCCGTTGGCTTTTCGATCACGGCCGGTACGTTCTTCCGCGGAGAAATATATCAATGTTATTTCTGACACGACGTGCAGCGAAGATGAAGCCCTTCAGGTTCTAGCAGATCTTCACGGAGGAGGTAATAAAAATGACGAACTAGTCATGCTCGAATACGAAGAGATTAGGCAGCAAGTGTGTATTGTCCTTCTCTCTGTTCTCCTGCCCTTCTTATAGTATCCATCAGGTCGAATTTGAACGTACAGAAGGCGCTAGGTCTTATCTTGATCTATTCAAGGGTGGTAACCCTCGTCGTGTCTTCCTTGGATGTGCACTTCAAATGTGGTCTCAACTTTCTGGAATGAACGTCATGATGTAAGTGCCATTTTTCTTATCTCATCACGATCTTTATATCCATTCCGCCTTTAGGTACTACATCGTTTATGTCTTCCAGGGTGCCGGCTTGACAGGTCGTCGCAGCAACCTCATCGCCGATGTAAGTTACTGTTTGCTACGCATTGGTCAATGGGAAGTAAATGTCTTTCTCCTTAGGCGGTCCAATACGTCCTCAACGTCGCTTTGACTGGTGTGTTACCATCACTTCAGTCAGATCAATACCTCGATTGAATTCATCGATGACAGTTCCTGCCATTATTTACATTGACAAATGGGGTCGCAGGCCCATGATTCTCGCTGGTACATTGCTTATGGGTTTCTGGCTTTATCTTGTCGGAGGTTTACAGGGACGTTTTGGAAACTGGAGTTCAATCGATAACAGTCGTATGTTTCTCATGATCTTGACGCAGACCATTCCATAACATCCTTGGCAGCGATCTGGGTTGTTGAGAACAATGATCCTGCCACCAAAGCTATCATTGTTTGCTCCTACTTCTTCGTTTGCAGGTATGTTGATTGATCAATGCATCTCGAAGTCACACGAGTTAATGAATTCGCCTCAGTTTCGCTATCACTATGGGTCCTGTCTCTTGGACATACCCCGCTGAGTTGGTGAGCATGATCCTTTTCAAAAAAATGTTTTTCATTATATTGAGATGGATTCTTAGTATCCATTAAAAATCAGAGGGAAAGCAGTATCTTTGGCAACGGTAAGCATTCCTTGATTCAGACTTTCTAAGATCAATTATAACCACAAATATCAGGCAACTAACTGGCTTTTCAACTTTGCTCTCGCATACGCCGTCCCTCCGGGCCTTAACAAAATCGCATGGAAAACTTACTTCATATTTGGAACGTTCAATTTTGCTGCTTTCATCCATGTCCTCTTCATGTACCCAGAAACCGTCGGACGATCTCTTGAGGAGATTGAAGAAATCTTCCAACAGGGTCATGTGTTCTCTGCATGGGCCATCGGCAGGAACATCGGTAAGAAGACACTTGATCAAGTTGTTTCCGATAAGGTGAGCATTCGTACGTCGAGGGCAACAAGTCGCTTAATATATTCCTCTCAGCATAAGGACTCGCATTCACTGGAAGAAGAAGAAAAGGCATAGCTTTGAATAATCTTGTTGTATAACGATGTTTATGTGGGCTAGTTCGGAACGTTTAATGACTATATTACGAAAGTGAAAGGAAAATTAAATGATAGTTTTCAGTTGTATTTGATTGAGGCAACAGGTAGACATTTAATAAGTATAAGTAATGAGGAAGATACACATTTTGAGTCACTAGGACCAGAAAAGAAAGAGACAATGTCTAGGAAAAGAACTGACTGGCTAAATACAAGTACTCGAAATACAAGTGCTCGAGTGTGTGCTTATTTATGCAGTAATGAATGTCTGTAAAATAATGATCAATGTGCAGATATAACTACAATGATCATGATATAAATGAAATGAATATGAAATAAGGAGAGATGACAAGATGAACATGTCAAGTTGTGGGCTCGAACTTTGATACTTGCCCTCAGCAAGGCATCACACGGCTGGTAAAACACTCAAGCGAGTGCGAAACTTCTTGAAGGAATCACAAGGAAGGGCTTTGGTGAAGATGTCCACTAACATGTCCTCAGTATAATGAAAAGCCACCTCGCCATGTTCAATATGCTCCCAAATGAATGGTGATGAATATCAATATGCTTCATATGAGAATGTGAGACAGGATTGTTATCCAAAGCTATACAACCCTGATTGTCAGCTTGAATAATAGTTGTGGTGGTTTGAGAGAAGTTGTCAAGAAATGATTCATATCGACGTCATAATATGCTCTGTTGGCAACCGGATGTCATAGGAATGATCATTCATATAGAAACAATTAATAGAATAGATCCCTATATAAATATTTGGACCTAGAATTTATTGTAGAGCACTTATATAGAGTCTTGTCTGCTCCGTGGAGATGCCATTTTTGATTGCTTGGGCAATCCCAAAATTCAATGAGATTTTTGTTGCCTTTCTTAAAGAATTCTCTGAGTTCTTGAGAGATTAATGCAGATTGTAACTGATATGAGTGCGATGATGAATCAAAGATTTTCTTGGCAGTGTGGATAGAATCTGTGATAACAATGATTCGATTGATGTTAGGAATATGTGTAGCTTGGATGATGCCACATCTTATTGCAAAAAGTTCAGCTTCTATAGATGTGACTTTAACCACATGGTGTATAGTTTTTATGACTGGATTATTGTGACTGTGGATGTGAGATATTGATGTGGCGACCTGATTCTTGATGCTCGCATCTGATACAACAACTACTGATTGAGGGTCTGATGATGCTTGGATGGTAGTATTGTCAAGATATCGTAAGTGACTTCTGATATTGTGATTGCTTTTTCTGTTTGAAAGATGAAATGAAAAATGGTTCGGAAATACATCTATAAGTCTGTTTCCTGGTGAAAATTCATGATTAAAAGGAGAAAAAGAAGGGAAAACTTTGTTAAACCTATTATCTATGTCCACTAAAGGACCTTTGGTACTTGCTCTTTGTCTAGGTGTTAGTTTATCTAGAAATAAATGATGAGATTCTTGAGTGTTAGGATTTCTTGGTTCAAGAAGTGAGATGATGATGTGGTTTGATGGCAAGGAATGTGCTTGTAAGAGGAAATGATCATAAAGTTTTTGCAAGTGAAGGTGAATAGAGATAAGCCCAGCTATGGCTTCGACTCCTGCTGTAGAAGATATGTGAAATGCTCCTGTAATCTATATTGCAGCTCTTCTCTGCATTTTTCCAGTGGATATGCAAGTGGCACTTTGTTGTAATACCAGAATTGAAAGCTATATAGGACTATAGGTAGGGTGCAGCATCTGTAAAGATGTCTCTTTTGAATAGGATCAAGGCCTCTCAATGAATTTCCTAGCATTTTCATGTATTTGATTGTTAAGATGGCCTTGTTGGCATAAAAGTCAATATGTTGATGAAACAAGAGTTTGTGATTGAATAGAAATCCTAGGTAATGCCAAGTGGTATTGGGATATAAGACAGTTCCTCCTAGGGATGTAAGGTCAAGAGGGGGAGGATCAAAACTTCCATGCAATCTAGAAAAGTGGAACACTTCTGTTTTTCCATGTTCTATGGTTAGTCCAAATTTCATAAGAAGCTTGGAAATGACATTGTAGCTACAGAAAAGGTTTGCATTTGACACAATCATAGATTTATCCTGAGTAATAAGAAGACTATTGTCTATAAAGGAAAGGATGGAGATAGGGATTTTTAGATTTTATACTTGTTTTTTTCAAAAATGTGAAAAATAGACAAAAGATATAAAGTAGAAAGAATTGGTGAGAGGGCTGACCATTGTCCAACCCCAATGTCAACATTGAAAGATGGAGAAGAAAGATCATTCCAGAGATACTTGGTTTTTCTACATACTAGATAGTTTTGGAAAAAAGAAGAGACTTTAAGATTAAAACTGGCTTTGTCTAAGGTCAATGAAAGTAAATGGTGATTTATTGATGGGAAGAATTGTGTGATGTCAAATGTTAGTATGCTGGTGGTACAATTCTTAATCCATTCTGTTCAAATAAAGTGAGTAAGCATAACTTCTACATTAGAGGTGGCTCTTTGTTTAAGACCACCTAGTTGATACAGATGGATGAAGTTATTTGAAATCATCAAGAATTGCATTTTTTCACCAATTGCTTTCTTGAACAACTTGCCAATTGTGTTAAGTAAGACAATAGGCTGATAGACTTTGGGAAAGTTATAGAATTCCTTATTTGGCTTTGGAATTATGATGGTAGTTGAGACTTTGAAGTGTGAAGGCTAATAACATATATCAATACATTACATGCGTTAGCAATATCAATGAATTTTTTGAGGCATGTAATGTTTTTGAAGATTCACTTGAGATATCTCTAGGATAGCTTGTCTGGTTCAGGAGTTGAGGAATTGTTGTATTTCTCAATTGCACTAGTAAACTCTTTCTTTGAGATTGAGTTCCATTTTGAAATTTCTTTGTGAGAAATTTCATTGAGTAGATGAGGATTTGTTTGATAATTTTGCACTGAGTTAAATGACTGATGAAGAGCCTGTCATAAGTTGTCAATTTTGATGTATGGTCTACTATTGAATCAGATTGCTTTGATAGCTGGAAGTTTACACTTTTTGACCCAGTTCATAAGTTCCCAAGGCCTGCTGCTTTTGTTTGCAACCTCTTGAATCTTTAAGTCAAAGAAATTGTGTTTTGTTTTCTTGATGGTACTTCTGAATCTTTTCCAGTCATTGATACATCTTGATCATTGATAGTTTTTGAGATCTCTATGACAATGTTCATTCCACCACTCCTTTGAATGTTTAGTAATATTGATGATTTTTGAGTGCCTATACCATATTCTTTCTATGGTGCTAGCAATTTCTTGGATGATTTGTTTGAGAATATCTTTATTATGGATGTTGTCAGTATTTGTTTCTTTGATGGCTTCCATAAGCTTGTTTATGAAACTATTCTTTTCTTCACTATTCTTGACTAGCATGCACTTTCTGATTTGAATATATTCTTCAAAAATAGAGATGTTAACTGTAAGAGGAGCATGATCTGAGGTTAGTCTCCAGTCTGGGTGGATAGTATGATTGTTGTGTTCCAATGATTCTGGTCAAAGAAACATGAGATCAATTACTGAATTTGAATCTCACTGATTGTCTAAATATCTAGTAGGGATCTGATTAGTAGGTCTGGATAGTTCTAGTCAGAAAGAGTCTGTAATGTTGAAAAGAACAGAGCTATGTAGAGAGTGATGATGGAAGTTCAAATCCCAAATATTGTTTTTGATATTAAAATCTCCTGTTATTATAAGAATATTACTAATATCAACCTCAGTATCCTTGAGATACTTTAAGGCTACCTAGAATGAGTTTGAATATACATTAATTAGAAAATAAACAAAACTATGATTGAAAAAGGAAACACAAGAAATATCTCTGTGATTAAAAATGTCTTTTCTCAAGAAAAAGCAAAGAGAGAGTAATTGAACATTGATGCAGATTAAGACTCTAGGAGAGTCATTATCTTGAGCCAGATTCCTAGAAAAAGTAGTCCAATTTGGATGATTAGGAATTTCTACCAATTCTTTGCCTTCTTTATTTCTTGAACTTGGAATGGATTGTATGAATGACCAAGATGGTTCTTGGATGAAAATAATATTGAAGTCACATTGGGTTTCAAGTATTATATTGATAATGGAATTGTTCTTGCAAATATTTTGTGAAAATATTTTGATGGTCTTCACAATCATGCTTTGTTGCCATTCATGACTGAATGAATCAATTGTTTTTTATTGTCATGGATTTCTTGATATTTTCTTGAGTGCCATTTGCAATTGAACCTATGCTTTTAGAAAAGACAAAGATTAGAGTCAGCCTGGTAATCACCTCAGCAGTTAAGGCATTTGAAGGTGTAAGGATATAGTTCGCTCTGTTTGGTTTTCAGTCTTGGAGGGTTGATCTTGCTATTATCTTTGCAGTACCAAGCATAATGTTGATGGTGTTCAGATTTGTGGGCCTATTACATTTGATGTATTTTGCTTTTTGGATTCTGTATAAGAAGGTCAAGTAATCCCATTTCTAGCAGTTCTTACATTGAAGTACTTCTGGATTCATGTTAGTGCCTCTAATTGTTGCTCTGTAGCTTCCTACATTGAAATATCTGTTAATCAGTTCTTTAGCTTTGTTACTGCTTTGGATGTCCCAAATATCTATTCAAATAATAGCTATGTTAGACTTGGGGGAAACCTTGATTATTCAAGGTCTTGAAGCTAGTACAATGTTGTTGAAAATGTGATTCTTTTTGATGATGTCTTCTACTATATCTGACATGATAGAGATGTTAGCATTTTCCCTGAAATATGGAATACCTATAATTTTGAGGTATGACTTTGATTGTGGAAGCTGTGGAACCTCAACTCTTTCAACTTTAATTTGGTTCATTTTTTTGATATATCTTTTGATAGTTTGTAATTTGAGTTCAGACATGACTTTGTTAGTTATGATGATGATACTAGAGGTTTCTTGTCAGATGAAATCTACTATGATTTTGGACTTGATATTTTTCAAAGCCCTGTTTATGTTAGTAACATGAGTGCTACTTTTCTCCATGAATTTTGCCTTATTATCATTGTTCATAGAGATGATGACTTGTTTCCTTGAAAGACCCTTTGTGGTCATGTTTATGTATGGTTTCAGTTTACCACCTCTATTAATGATCTTCTGGATGTTATTGATTTTGTCTGTCTTTAGACTGGGGAACAACTCCTTGATATTAATGGTTTCCTTGGTGGAAATACCAGATTTTAATGTTTGAGCATATGATCTTTTCCTGTTGTTGTCTAATTTGATGGGGTCTATCATTTTGAAAAATTTTGAAATCTCATTAACTTCTTTAAGAGTCTTTGCTAGAATAGGTGGTGGAAGCTTTTCAACACTTGCTGGTTTGTTTGTATTTTTTTTGCCTTTTTTATCAACATTGATTGGGTTTATCTTCAGAGTGAATTTAGATGACACTTTCATTCTGAAAGAGTTGTTTTTACTATCAGTGTAGAGGGAATCCTATTCTAAGTAGTATATAGCTGAAATTAAATTCCAGGTTGCTTTCTCCATACCTTTCAGATCTGTGACATCATTGAATTTGTTTATATTGATTTTCTTGTTATGGATATATTTCATCATTTGGTTCAATGAATTCTTAATATTCTTGGTGTCAGAAGATAAATGCTTCAATGAACTATAGAATGAAATAGGTAAAAATGAACTGTCTTATAATTTGGGTTTCATGGGTTGGTTTGGATTGTATAGGATTTATATGTTGATGACATCATCTTGTAAACTTGTGTTGGAGTTGTTGTTCATTGTACCCTTGCCTTATAGTTTAGATGCTTTCTTTAGAGCTAGAGCCTCATTAGTACCATGCTGCTTTCTTGTAATAGTGTTATTGTCAGTTGCCTTACTCATAAAATTACCTTGTCCATTGCTGTCATTATAAGACAGCTGAGAACTGTCTATAGGTTCAGTGAACTCTTCATCTAGAAGATTGTTGTTGATTTCCATCTTTTTATGATAAGGAACAGATGAAGCCCTTGAAGAAATTGAATTTCTTCTAAAACTCACATTGCTTGGGGAAGTTGATCTTTCCCTGATAATGTTGTTCTGATCAACACCCATTGTCTCATAGGCTGGTTTTATGGCTATTTGTGTAGGAATTGAGATAAAAGTAGTGGTAGAAATATATTTATTTGCTAATTCTCTTATGGGTACTACCATATAAGATGGTGGTAGGAGAGAAAGAAGTGATGATAATATACTTTGTTGGCAACCAGATTGTTATAGGACACTTTGGACATGAAAAATTTTGATTTTTCTTTTCTTTTCTTTTTTCTGATTTTATATGAATTTTCTTTTTCTTTTCTTTTTCTTTTGAATGATGAAGAGGCACATGACACTTCAGTCACATGACAGGTCACATGATGTGATGTCATAAGCCTAGAACATAGTGGAAGGGTCTGGATAATGACATCAGGGCACATGAAGACAATATGGTGGCCTTGAGTAGGAAATGAAGTGGACATGAGGGCAGGTTTAATTATTGTTAGCATGGACCACATGTAAAACATATATATAGGACTCTAATTTAGCAGAGACTCCTTGTTGAGTTCTCTTTTGAACTTTCTACTTTATATCCATCCTAAGAGATTTGTTGTCTTGTGCTGCTATTGGACTTTGTGTCTAGTGGTTGCTACAATATAGATGTTATAGAAATGATCATTCATATAGAAACAATTAATAGAATAAATCCCTATATAAATATTTGGACCTAGAATTTATTGTAGAGCACTTATATAGAGTCTCATCTATTTCTAGGACTTTAGCATCTTGTGCTGAATTCTTTGCATATATTCATTATGTCTACAACATCATTGTATTATCTATAATCTACTTATCTTTAGAAGTTGAGTTCTTGAAGTAAAGTGGTAGCTAACCATCTATCTTCATTCAACAATATGTCTTCTGCCAAGTCTTTTGATAGTCAAATTAATCATACTCTTTCTTATGAATCAAGAAATTTCATTCTTCATCTTCCAAGGAGAGTTCTTTCATCACTTGGGCTGTTAGAAACTTTAGTTTGATCAGTATAATATCTTTATTGTTATGGGATCCAGCCCTATGGTTAGCTTGTTACAAAAATACATAAGGTTTGTTCATAGACTTATCTGGGTAATGGTATAACTTGAGGTCAAACCTTGCTAAATATAGGGACTAGTGGGCTTGTTGGTAGTTGAGTTTCTTCACTGACATAAAGTATTCCAGATTTATATGGTTTGTCCAAATTTCTACAGAGTTTGTGGTTTCTTTAAGAAAGTATCTTTATTTTTTGAAACAGAATGTAACAGATGCAAACATTGTTGAAACTCTAGCAAATATCTAGCTTGGTGAAGTATTGTATATCTTGAAGTTGGAAGACTAATTCAGAGATTAGTGGAAGGGTACTTATTCTTAACCACTAATTGAAACAATTAATAGTATACTAAGTAGTCTTATATAGCAAGAATCTCATAGGGATCACAAGAGAACTTAACAAGAAGTTCCTAATATATTCCTACACTATATATACACTAGCACATGGTCTGTGCTAACAATAAATAACCCTACCCTAATGTCTATACATTAGCCATAAGGTAAACATACTATAGATATGCACCTTGATATCATCCTTTCAGTCTTTTCTACAATGTTTTAGGCCTATGACATCATGTCATGTGACTGCAGTCATGTGACTCTTCATCATCCAAGAAATAAAATAAAAGAAAAACAGAAATCAAATCAAAGAAAATAGATAAAAAGAAAAGAAAATCCAAATAAAATATAAGAGTCTAAGTGTACCATAACACTTTGAAATGCTTTAGAGAGTCACTGTGAAGGGGAAGCTATAGTGTAGAGGTCTGGAGCCAAGAGCTTGAGGAGTAGCTAGATCATGTAGATGTAGTTCTCTTGTTACAATTCAAAGACCTTAAAGTAGGCCAATAAAGAGAAATCTTGTATTAGAGTCAAACACAAGAGAACTTGATAGAGAACTCTGTACAGAATTGTCTACTTTATATACTGAAACCCCATTGTCCATGCTACTCTACTTCTAGCCTACCCTAAACTGCTATATACTCACCTTAAGGTTAACATATGTTATATCTGCTATATAATATTATTCTTCCAGAATCTTTTATGTTCTTTCAATGTCATGTGACTGTGACTGTTATTATCTCATGTGATATGTGACAGTTTGTGATAGTGTGACATCACCCTAACCCTAAGTTCCCAAAATAGAAAAAGAAGAAAAAGAAAAAAGAAAGGAAAAATAATTAGAGTCCACTGTCTTCAACTCTGACATCTCTAGTTCTTTCTTGCATTTTTCAAAGGCTGCAGAGTTTGGTGCTATATTCTTAGAGTCTTCTACAGGGGCAAAAAAATATTAGAGCAACTAGCAGAGTATGTAGAGATTTGTAGACTTTCACAATCTTTAGAAGAATCTAATTTTCATTATTAAGTACTGTCAATACATTGCTTATCCTTATCTTTAGGAGAACCTAAGATAACAGAGTAAGATTTCTGAAGACAACAGACATTCTATATAGCTATGGTATATATTCTAATCTCTAAATCAGCTTACATGATAAGAAATGATAAAAACAATATGATCAGAGATATTTCTAACAGAAGCATCTAAAATATCAGCCTAGGAAAGAAAAGAGGTGGTTAGAACAGTATTTGAGGTTAAACTCTGGGAATAGCAGTAGGAAGTGGCAAAGTTAGGGAAATAAACACTGTGGGCTTTGATAGTAGTATGAAGTCTCAGGTCAAGGGGATAGACACTATAGGCTTTGATAGTGATGTTAGGTAAGAAGTCTGAAACTCTACAAACCTAGGTGGTAGTGTTGAGATCAAAGAGACAGGTTCTCTTACATTCATTCTCTCTCAAGATTGTAGTAACTCAAAGTAATGGGGATTGACTGAAACTTGATCTGTTTGAAGTTAGCTACCTATATAAACCATAGTGTGTGGGAGTTCAGACAATGGAATTCTATTATTTCTTCTAGTACAAAGATGTTAGATATACTTTTCCAAGAGTTGGCTTCTAGCTGAAAACCTTTTCATTTAATAAGGTGTTGATATTGTTTATAATGCTAGTAACTATTTGGAACTCTTTTCACTTCTTACTCTTTTCTATCTACAATAATGGGGTCTGGAAGAGACAGTGTACATCAACTGGATATTAGGTCTTTGGGGATAGCAGTTAGCTTAACCATATTGAATACTGAGTATAATCTTCTTATGGACAGAGATAGTTTTAACCTATATGACATTAAACTTACTTATTTCTCCACAGTATATTATCACTAGAATTGAAGATAGTAGTGGACATTTGGCATTTGTTGTAATATTTGTTTATGTCCTCTTAAATTTTACAAATAGTAGCCTTGGCTTCTTTTAGTGTGGACTTTATTTGTTCTATAAACTATGTCACTCTCTCTAATTTTGACTTCTTATGATAGGGCTCAAAACCCATCTGCAGAAGGTGTCTGGTATTAAGGAGGAAGAGAAGCTGTTGAGTAGATAAATAAGCATGGTTGTTGTGTTGGAATTTGGCTAAGAGAAGGAGGTCATGCCAATTATCTTGTTATTCACCTTCAAAGAGCCAGAGGTACTGGTCAAGCTCCTGATCAATATGATCAGTTTGTCCATTGATCTGTGAATACTAAGTACTGGAGGATGTGATCTTGATTCTGAGCAAGTAATATAGTTTCTTTATAAAAAGAGTGATAAATTGAGGTCTGTGGTCAGAGGCAATGTATATAGAAAGGCTATAGATCTTCTACACATGATGTAAGAAGAGTCTGGCCACTCTCTTTATACTTACTGTAGTATAAGTCAAAATATGATATACTGTTTTGAACACTGAGTCTACTATAGTTATTACTATATTAAATCCTATGGACTTTGATAGCTCTACAATGAAGTCTATACTGGTCATATTCCACCTTGTATTTGGAACAGAAAGGGGGTGTAGTTTGCTGACAAATAAATATCAAATAAGTTTGGTCTTCATAAAAAGATCATAGATGCTGACATACTGACTAATATATCTTGATATTTGTGGCCACTAGTAGTTCTGCAACACTAGTTCTAAGGTCTTTTAGCATTTCATATGTCCTGTTATTTTTGAATCATATGTTAGGTGTGGCTTGCACTTGAGGATGAAAGTCCGCGGAGTTGGCTCGGACATGCACAGAGTTTAGAAACTCCTGCAATGAGCTCGGTGATGCGGACTTGCCAGAACGACCTTGGCCTCAACTTATGTGTTGTGCCTCCTACAAGCCGCATGGTCGCAATTTCAGAGATTGTAAGGAGTTATAAGGAGGGGAGTAAAGCGCATCACCATTGACACCAGAGATTTAGTGTCAACTTTTAGTCGATTATCAGGCTAGCTACTACAAAGAGGTCACTAGCCTTAAATACATAAAATAACAAAAGGAGTAACTAAAACAGATCTCCGAGCGAGTGTTTCATTAGTGAAACACTATATAGGAGTTCAGATTTGAAGAGGGGAAAACTCCATGTAAATTCTGAGTAAATTTGCGGAGTTTGAAGGAGATAATTAGGCAATGGATACAGATGAATATGACCGCGGATTTTGACTCAAATAAAGTGAAATAACCGCGGACTTTTGGTAGAATTAAGTCCATTATAAAGTACCAAACTACTGACGGAGTTTTGGACACAAATAAGACCAAATATCCGCAGGGATTTGATGTTGTATTGAAGTTAAACATGTCTCGGACATGTTTCGGAGTTTGGGATATGACATCATAATAGAAAGAGACAACATAGTGGTAGAGATCTGGGATGTCAGAAACATAGACTTTATTCCTGAGTAAGAGTAAACCATTACTTTTAGACCACTCTATAGTACATATTAGAGTTGGAGATGGTGGACTGAGTTTTCCTTTTCCTTTTCCTTTTTATTTTTCTTTTCATTTATTTTTCTATCTTGAACTTAGAGTTAGAATATAGTGTGATGTCACACATGACTGTTACAAACTATTACACAACATGACATTATGTTACATATTAGTTATACATGTCACAGTCATGGTTACATAATCACATGTTATACAGAAGAATATAGAAGATTTTGGAATAATAATATCATATAGTATATTTACTATATGTTGACTTTATAAATAATGCATAGCCTTTAGGGTAGGTTATATTTTGTATAGCATAGACTATTAGCCTAGCATATATAAGATAGACACTTTGTATTAGAAACTCTATCAAGTTCTCTTGTATTAACATAATACAAGGTTTTTTTTTAACACTTGAAGATTTAAGTTGTAACAATATGAACTTTATAGACAAATATTAGAGCTTTCATATAGCTTTTGCTACTGGTTTCTTTTGCTTGCCTAACTGATTCTCATAGCAGATGTTCATTAACAAGGTTTTCTCCTTATTTTTTACTACTATATCTTCTAGTGCTTAATGTCATAATTATGAATAAGAAACTCTATTTTTTAAATTTTTTAAATTAAGGTTAGGGTTTAGTATGTTAAACATATATTGATATTAAGGCAGATATATAGTTATTTAGAGTAGGCTAATTGTAGTAGTAGCATAGACTATCAGTCTAGATATATAAAGTAGACAATCTTGTACAGATTTCTCTATTGAGTTCTCTTGTGATCAACCTAATCCAAGGATGGTTCTTTGACTTAATCCTAGTCTTAAGTTCATAACGCTCAAACAGCAAAAAACTCTGGCTTGATTAATATCACATCTTTATTGTTATGAAAGCTAGTACTATAGTTAGGTCTTCAAGATAAAGTATTAGACTTACCCATGGATCTGCTAAAAGAATGATATAACTTGAAATTAAACTGGATAAGGTATAACAACTATCACACTTGTCTGCAATTAAGTTTATTGACCATCATAAAGTACTCTAAGTTTTTGTGGTCCATCTAGACTTCCACTGGGATTTCCACACCTTCTAAAAAGTATTTTCACTCTTTTAAGATCCAAACCACTGTTAATATTTTCTTGTTGTAAATATTGTAGTCATACTTGATCATAAATGATAGACTTGCTGAAGAGTGCAATGAGATGTTACTTGTTATCATTTTTAGACTGCTAAGACAAAATCTAAGTTATTTATTTTGATCCTGAAAAATATGAAAGTGTTAAGGGAGGTTAGAACCAAAGCTATCATAATTACTGTTTTCAATGTAGTAAAGGTATATTGTTACTGTGGCTCCTATATCCAAGTAGTATTGGTACTGGTGATGTCAAAGAGAGAGCAAGCTATGTCTAAGAAACCATATAAACCTATAATAGAAGTTAGTAAATTTTAGAAATGTCTATATGTTTGTACAGTTCTATAGAATAGGCCAATTGTACACTCTGGCCATCTTAACAGGGTCTATCACTACTTGGTCTTATATTACATACTATCCAACATCCACACTCTTTCTACTCTTTTCTGGTGTAGATCACACTCCATTCCAATCATCCATTAACCTAAGGACCAAGCCTTGTATTTCTCATTAATCATATGAAGTTTTAAACAACAATCTCTATAGTGCCCAACAATCTAGAGTATGCACAATAGTAGAGTATTATTAGATTATGACATCTATATTTAAGAACATTGTCTACTATATACTATTGTTATGCTGGAAAATGCTTTTTTGTGAAAACAAGTAGTCTCATAAGATTTTAAAACATATAAGACCTCTTTGAAAGTATTAGTAAGAAGATCTTATACTCCTAGATGATGTCTCAGACTCTCTCAAGTGGATACCAACTAGAGAGACAGTATGGTAGCCATTAAACGAACCAGACTTCAGACTTGGAGCTTATTTAGAACAGAATTAGCAGAGTATTGTGAAATGCCTAGTTATCTACTACTCTAGCTTGTATGTATACAGAGGCCACTTGGTGATAACAGAGACATGTATAATACTGTTCTCTAGAAAACTATAGAGAAAGCAATGTTACCCACTTGCTAAAGAAATAGAAACACTAGAACTATACTGGAAAGCAATGTCATCCACTTGAGAAAGACTAGCTACAAGGAACAGGCACTCAAGTACAATCAACATAGTTACAAACATTTGAACAGTAGAATGAAGCAGGAACACAACTGATTAGAAGCCAGAAGGGTCAGGAATGTACTCTCAAGTAGAAGTAGCTGGTAGAAATGCTGGAAAAGGAAAGAATTAGAACTTAAGAGTAGGAAAAGAAGCATTAGGCTGATTTTGTGTTGTAGATAGAGGAAGGAACATGTGCTCTTGAGACCTCAGAGAGCTTCATTATTGTTTCAGTTTCTATTTTCTAATTCTATTCTTTATATTTTTAGACTAATACATAAACTACAAGTGGGGAGGAGTAAAGGGAGGACCCTCATCCAAATACTCTCGCTTGAAAGCAGTTTAAATCACTATTTCTTGAGTGAGTGTCATTAGTATCTTCTATGACTTTTGGGCAAGTTTTGGAGAGTTCTAGCAGCCTGGGAAAGGGTGGTGAGATGAGTGTCAGTTGGTATCATCAGTTATAAGGTTTGACTTGAGGGGTGCATCATCTGGGATGGATAGTATTGTGGTGGGCTCTCAAGGAGCTATCTGATCTATTCACTAGATTTTCCAAAAGAGCTCATTACACAGTGTAAGGTTTACTGTTTAGGAGTATGCTAGTATGGGAACACATTCATGAGCAGATGTTCTTCATTCATTCATTTTTACAATTATTCTAATGATACCTTTTTGTATTTATGAGTACTCTTTTGGGGTTTTTATGTGTTCTTTTCTGTTATTATATTCTTGTTTCTATCTCTTCTATATGTTCCTGACACTAACACTGTCCCCTCTAAACTATTTAGCATGCAGTTAAGAGCTAGTGTTGCATAGTTCTTGTTGCACCATAGTATAACTTCTTTTTTGCTTGACTTCTGTTACAATTTCTTAGTCTGATAATTAACTTAGATTGTACCACACTCACACTAAGTACATTTGAGTCCTTTCTTCCAAAAATATGATTATGTGACAAGTTCAGCTAGGTGCAACAATCTTCTGTTGAAGCCAAGATCATCCTATTTATGTAGTACCTCTCTGATCTGTCTTCCAACCTTATCTTTTGACCCAACCCATCTTCTGCACTACCTATAGATAATCCCAGTAAGTATGAATTGCTCTTAACATCTTGCAAGATTACCAGTTCTAGATACTTGACCTGTAATTTGTTGAATTTGCACTTTCTAGAATATAAGAATAGCTTATGCCTCACCAAATTTCCAGAGCTTTGCAGATTGTCTTGTAATAGTCTTCTAAGATCTAAGCAAAGATGAGGATGTTATCTAGATAGACTATCATGATCCCTTTTGCTATAAGATTCTGAAAGATATTATTTATCATAGTCTGGAATATAGTGGAGTTGTTAGTCATTCTGAAAAATATTAAACACCCAGCACACATCCAACTTTATAAAGTATTTGGTGTTTTAGAGCTTGAATACAAGTTTGGAGATTAGTGGAAGAGGATATCTATTTTTCACTATTACAGTATTGAGGGTTCTGTAGTCTTGAACTAACTGTAGGGAGCTGTCTTTCTTTTTGATGAAAGATACCAGTATGACTATTGGGATTTTAGAGAGATATATGTGACTGGTGCAAAGATTTTCAGTGAGGAAGGTATTAAGCTCAGACTGCTCTGTAGGTGATAATAGATGGACTTTGGAGAGCTTGAGCTCTACATTGAACATTAGCTTAATGGCATGATCTCACCAATAGTAATCTAAGAGTTTGTTGAAGTTTTCTTTGGCAGACACTAACTTAAAGTTCTGAACATATAGTAGAAGTTGTGGAATAGTTCTTGTAGTTGCCTAAGCTTGCTTAAAGATCAAGAAGAGATGCTAAGAGATTATAGTAGCAGTGTAAAGGTCTAACATTTCAAGGTTGTATCATATTCTGTTCTAGTCACATCTGTCCCAACCCATAGTTAACATCTTTTTCTTCATCTGCACTTCCTAACCTCTTCTGGTGCAGATCAATCTTTCTATTCCATCTCAGATATCCTTGCTGGATTCTTGCCAACTCTATGAATCTCCATTCCCTAATATCCAAGGATCACTAATAACCAGAGTAATGCTTAGCAGTTTCTATTCTAGATAACTATCCTAGGTAGCAAACCTAGTATATAAACCAGTAGTCTATACTGTACTAGTTTTATCCTGAAAATCAACCAAAACTGATACTTTCTTCCAGTATTGGCAAGAATATATCTTGCTACCCTTTAGTAGTTCTAATTCACTAAAGTTACTTAGTCCTCTTCTGAAATATGTAATCAGTGTAACTTATAGAAGTATAGCATATAAGCTGATGTTATGATTCAAATCTCTTAGAGTTGGAATAAGAATAGAATCTTGAATTGAGTAATTACAAGAGAACTCAATAGAGAACTCTATACAGGATTGTTTACCTTATATACCCTAGACTAGTGGTCTGTGTTATATTATCACTAAATTACCATGTGTCTGCCTTAAGGTCAACATGTGTATAACATGCTGTATGATATCATTCCTTCCTTAGCCTTCTACCACTTTCCATCATAACATATGATTGTATAATAGTATGATAGTGACAGTGACTTGTAATAGTGACTGATGTGTGATACCAAGTCATATTTATGTAACAGTCTGTGACAGTGACCTGTGACATCACAATAAACCCTAATCTTAGATTTAAAAATAAAATAAGAAAGAGAATGAAATAAAACCAAGTTCAACTTCTATAATTCTGACAGCTGAAGTCAAAGGTTATTCTGACTTTATTTTTTATATTCTTGAATAATATATAACTAACTTATTTGGACTTCTGAGATGTCTCATCAGATTTTAGATAATGAGGTGTGAACTATATCTAACAGATTAGAGGATATTCTTGATATAAAAAGATAATTATTTACCTCAGAAGAGAACTAGAAGAGAACTCTATAAGGCTGGGAGCTAATGAACCATTGTTTCCAGTGTCTTCTATTACTATGAGGAAAGAATTAGAGTATCATGTATTAAAGATATACATTCTTAACTTATCTACCTTCTGAAGGTCTTGGCAACCAGAATAGTGAGTTAGACATTGGATCATGAGTACTTCTCTCTTTTGCTAGTTAACTTCAGGGTTGTGAGACTTTATGTTGCAATTTAAGACTTATAGAGAGAAGTTATTATTATCTAAAAAGTTGCTAAGTGCACTTGTAAGTCCAGAAAATATTACTGTTGGTTCATAAGCACACTCTGGCATTGAGAATGCTTCTTTCCACTCATTATCTTTCTTTATTCTCATATTATTGTACTCTCACCTCAGATCCATCTTTATAAACATCTTCTTCTTTATTTATCAAATGTGAAATCAGTGGCAATGGATAATTGTTCTTAACTGTCCAACTGTTCAAATATTGATAGTTCTATACTATTCTCTTTTTTCCATTTTTCTTTGATACAAAGAACACTAGTAATGTCTGTAGTGATTTCAGTAGTCAAATATATCTCTTCCTCAACTAATCTTTCAAGAACTTCTGAACCTCCTCTCTCTCTATTTTAGACAATAAATATATCTTTCCCTTTTTTGGAACAAATTCTTCTCTGAGATCTATAGTATGATCTCATAGTTATCTCATCAGCATTCTCTCTAACTTCTTTTTCTCAAACATCTTTAAATATTTATAGAACCTTTTAGGAACTATTTCCTCTACCATCTTAATTTCTATCAAATCTTCTTCTTCTTTTTGTTTTTATTCCACTATTCTTGCTATTCTATTTTCTTTCTCTACTATCAGCTTCCTAAACTCTTTTTTTCTTTCTCTTTCTTTCTGCTTTTGCTATCCTGGCTTTGTCTGCTTCATTTTCCATTGTTTTTCACACTTATCTGAACATCTTATCATTTTCACACCCCCAGTTTTCCAATCCATTTCAGAGTTATAGCATGCTAGCCATGAAATCTCTAATATTATACTCTACTTCTAACCTCCTATCACATCCATCTCTGTTCTCTCCTTATGTCTCTTGTTAGAACAACTAGGCTAAATCTACAGGGTTATAGTAGAGTTTACAACTCTGCAGAAATTCTAAGCTATATTGTTTAAATAGCTAAGTATACAACTTACCTTGTTGTGGCAACCACTAAACTAAAATAGTCAATGAGTCACTTAAGTAAACTTATGAGTGAAGTATCTTGTGGAGATCACAAGAGAACTTGACAAGAAGTCTCTGATGTATTTCTGCACTATTTATACAATAGATACATGGTCTGTGCTAGCAATAAATAATGCTACCCTAAAGTACATATGTTATCTATGAGTCTACCATACTGTTACCACAAGATGAACATACTACAACCATATTCTTGATGTCATTGTTCTAGTTTCTTTTACTATATTCCAACATCACATCATATGATGTATTATGTGACCATGGTCATATGCCTCTTCATCATCCAAAAGAAAACCAAAGAAAAGAAAAATAAAATCTAGAAAAATATATAAAAGAAAAGAAAATCAAAATAAAATATTAGAGTTCAAGCATACCATGATATATCTCCAGGAAGTTCTAAGAAAACAGAAGAGAGTTTTCTGGAGATAACAGCCACTTTAAGTACCCAAAAGTTCATTCTAATCAAGTGGAACATTAGATAGAAAATTTGGTAACTTAGTTATAGAATAATGGCACTAGATAGTCAGGAACCTTATGTTATGACTTAAGTCTTAAAGTTAAGATAAAAGTACACTCTTATATTGAGTAACATTATAGCTAACCTACTCTAAAGTTTATATACTTTTTATAAGGCTAACATGTTATTACCATACTATATAATATCATATATTCCAGAACTTTTTATAACCTGTGACTGTGACTGTTACACATAATATTATATCACATTCTTTGTCTAAGTCTAAAAAAAAAAAAGTGAAAATGAAAACTAAAAATAAAATAAATAGAAAAAGAAAATAAAAAGAAAAAAATAGAATAAAGTCAAGTCCATTGTTTATAACTCTGACACCTCAATGAAACATTGCCAAATAGCAAGGGCTTATTGATTAGTGCAAAAAAAGGTAAGTTGATATTCATAAGAGAGAGTATGAGAGTCTGTAGTGGTGTTATGGAGATCAAGAGAGTTTTGCAGTATTATATTGTGGCAACCACTAGTCATAAAGACCAATAGTAACACAAGCAATAAATATCTTAGTAGGATATCTATATGGAGATTATAAAAGAACTTGACAAGAAGTTTCTACTGTATTTTTATACTATTTATACAAAAGTCTTATAGTCTGTGCTAACATTAAATAACCCTACCCTAATGTCCATATGTTGTCCATACTTCTACCATACCTCACCCTCATGTCTTTTATAAGGACACTATATCATATACCTATGCCCTGACATCATTCTTCTAGCTCTTTTTCTCAAAGTTTAGACTTATGATTTCACATTATATGATGATATGTCATGTGACCACAGTTACATGCCTCTTCATTGTCAAAATAAAAAGAAAAGAAAAGTCAAAAGAAAAGAAATATTAAATTAAGAAAAATAGATAAAAGAAAAATGTTAGTGTTTAAGTGCACCATAACATATTATAGTAAAGTATCAGTATAGAGCTTAAGGGTAAAGAAGACTATAGAGCTGACTTAGGCTTTAGCAGTGCTAAAGACTTGAATTTAGGCAAAGTAGGGGATCTTCTTACAATACTCTACTATTAGTGCTTTTAATGCTTGTAAAACTTCCCTTTACCTTCTAATTACTCTTGAAACTACCAATATTTCCTAGTCTCTTTCTGTATGAGGTATAATTAACTCCAGAACTACTGGCATTTGATAAACATGAGCCTGAACATCCATAAGCTGTCTAAACTTATATTAGTATGTAATGTAAACAAGTCTGTAAGAGGACTGGCTCTTCTGGGACTTTTCTTTTCTACATCTTTTAGCTGTTTCATGTTTCATGATCTTTTCCCACATCCACACTCATTTGCTAGTCTACTTTTCCATACTCTAGACCTTTTCAAGCTACATACCAATACTCCTAACTATTTGGATATATTATTTAACTCCTCTTTCCAGTACTTCCTTGCTCTTCTATGGTACTCTGTAGTCTTCCAAAGTCTGCTAATATCATCTGCTTTCCTGTACTCTGGCTCTCTTTCAATTTAATCTCTCTATTATAAACTGTTCCTAGTTACTTAAGTATCATCATTCACTGCTTATGTAAACATAATTCTAATATATTAGAATAAACTTGTTATTATAGAGGGTAGTTATTATCTTCAGAAATTTCTATTTTATTCTCTTAGGATTTCCTGGAGATGAGTGTATAGTTTAGCATTTTTTAGATAATAGACTTAGAATTTCCTAAAGATTTGAAGTGCTTTGCTCTTCTGCTCAGTTGTCCTAACAAGGACTTCCAATGAGGTAGGCTAGATATTTAAGATGGTAGACATTGTTCTTCAGTATAAAACTTATATAGAGTAGACTCCTCTTTTAGTTTCAAGTCTTGGAAAATAAGACCTCATTCTTAGATTTATATAGCTAAAGTGTCAGAGTTGAAAGTGGTGGACTCAACTTTTTTCATTTTCCTTTTTATTTTATTTTTCTTTTCCATCCCTTTTATTTTGGACTTAGAAATAAGGTTTAGTGTGATGTCACACATTGATCACATGTCACATGATGCTATTACAAGTCATGGTCACACAATTACATAGAACATGGAATATCATAGAAGATTCTGGAGTAATAATATCATTCTACATGTCAATGGTATGTAGTATATATGGTTTTTAGAATAGGCTAGGTTTAGTGTAGCATAGACTATTAGTTTAGCATATATAAGGTAGATAACTTTGTACTTAGAACTTTATAGAAGTAGGAGATATAGCAGTATTTATTGATGATGTGATAGTTGAAATAAAAATAGAAAAGAAATATAATGATATTGTGGAGAAAGTATAAAGAAGAGTGGCAGAAAATGATTTATTTGTAAAATCAGAAAAATATGTATGGAAGGTTAGAGAAGTTGGGTTTTTAGGAGTTGTAATAGAACTAGATAAGATGAAGATAGAGATAGAGAGAGTAGTAAATTGGCCAGTGTTGAGAGAGGTGAAGAATATGCAGAAGTTTTTGGAGTTGGCAAACTATTATAGACAGTTTGTTAAAGACTTTGCAAGAAAAACTTCTTCATGAGATAACAAGAAAGAATATAAAATGAAATTGGGAGAAAGGACAGTAGAAGACATTTGAGGAGTTGAAAGAGAGTTTTATAACAGAGCTACTATTGGTAATACAAGACTTGTATAAAGAGATGAGAGTGGAAGCAGATGTATCAGACTTTGCTATGGATAGAGTATTGTTAATGAAGTATGAGAATAAGAAGTAAAAACTAGTAGTTTATATTTTGAAATTGTTGAAAGAAGCAGAAAGAAACTATGAGATTCACAATTAAGAAATGTTAGCAATCATTAGATATTTAGAAGCATAAAGATATTTCTTAAAAGGAGTTAAGGATAAGTTCAAGATCTGGACAGATTATAAAAACTTAGAATACTTTATAAAAACCTAGAAATTAAATTAAAGATAGATTAGATGAACTTTATATTTGTCAAGATTTGATTTTGCTTTGAAGTATGTAACTGGCAAGAATATAGAGTGAGTGGATAGTTTGAGTAATAAACAGATTGAACAGAAGATGTAGAAAAAGATAATAAAAATTAGGTAATGTTGAAAAAGGAGTGGTTGGAAATTAGAGCAATAGAAAAGGAACATTGATTGATTGAGAGAGCAATATAAGAAATTATAGAAAAAATTAAAAATTTAGAGACAAAAAATGATAAAGTAGAAGTGGTAGAAATAAAGAATGCAGGGGTAGATATATTGAGGAATGATGAGTGGCAGATTGAGAATAAGTTAGTATTATATTAGACACAGTTCATACTAGGAGGTGAAAGTCTATAGTATTGGCTCAGAGATACATAAAGAAGTCTATATAAAAAGCTCAGTAACTTGTCAGAATGATCTTGGATTCAGTTTATATGCTGTGCTGTTTATTTGCTGTGTGGTTGTAACTTCAGATAATTTTATCAGGTCTGAAGGGAGTTGAGTACTAATAGTGGTGTGTTACTATTAAACACTGGAGATTGAGTTCAATAAGAATTATTTTCATTGATTATCAAACTAGTGAATTACAGTGTGACTACTAGTCTTATATATAAGTTAGATAGTTAGGAGATGCTTGGGGGTTTTAGTAGTGAAACACTGAAAGGAGTTCAATAGGAGTATTTCTATCATAGAAGGCTAAATACTTAAAGGATTGTATCACTGCCATAGAGATATGTTGCAAAAAAGATAGCTATTATAGAAGATAGGCTTTCATTAGACATATTAAGAAGACATTATCACTGCAGGGATGTGTCTTCAGAATGGGTGGACTTAGCATATAAAATATTGAAGGAAAAGAAGATATATGTTCTAAAGAATAAAAGTTTGAGGTTGGAGATTATTTGGCTACATCATGATATGGAGGATAGTGGAAAACAGTAGAGTTGGTCACTAGAATTTATTACTGGCCAGGGGTTACTAAGAAAGTGAAGCAATATGTGGAAGGATGCAATCAGTATCAAAAGATAAAGAATAGAACTGAGATGCCAGTAGGAAAATTGAGACTAAATGTAGTGCTGAAAAAATTATGGCAATATATATCAGTAGACTTCATTATGAAGTTACTAGTATCAAGGGGTCATGATTTGATTTTGGTAGTATATAATAGGTTTTTGAAAATGTCATATTTTTATAATGATAATAGAAAAAATAATAGCAGAAATATTAATAAAACTGTTTAGTAACAATATATGGAAGTTACATGGGTTGTCTGAGAGTGTGATTTCAGACAAAGGGCCACAGTTTGTAGCAAAGTGTCATGGTATACCTAGACTCTGACATTTTATTTTAATTTTCTTTTCTTTTTATCTATTTTTCTTGATTTGATTTTTCTTTTCTTTGTTGTTTCTTTTATTTCTTGGACAATGAAGAGGCACATAACCACAGTCACATGATGCATCACATGACAACTATATCATAGGCATAGAATATTGTAAAAAAGACTAGAAGGAATGATGTTAAGGCACATGTATATAGTATGGTGATTTCATGATATACTTATAGATGATGTATGGACCTTATAGTAGGGTTATTTATTATTAGCACAAACCATGTGTAAGTAATATGTTTACTTAAGTAGTCTATTGGTTGTCTTGACTAATAGTTGCCACAACACAAAGTTAATGAAGAAGTTGGATGAGATGTTGAGAATAGAAACAAAGTTATTAATAGCTTTTCATACACAGACAAACAGATAGATAGAGAGGATAAATCAGGAGTTAGAATAGTACTTGAGAATATAGACAAAGAAATTGGTTAGAATAGTTGGCAACTGCAAAGTTCACCTTTTAACAACAAAGTACATACAGTAACAAAGTCATTACTGTTTCAGGTCAACTATAGATGTGAGTTAAAGATGGACTTATGAGATAAGAAAAAAGAGGAAGAATGTAAAAGTAAAGGAGTTTGTGAAGGAAATGAAGAAGATATATAAAGAGGTGAAAGTAGTGTTGAGAAAATCATAAGAAGAAATGAAAAAATATACAAATAAAAACAGAAAAGAAATAGTAGAGTATAAAGTGGGAGATAGAATATTGTTGAGTATGAAAGATTTGGTGTGGCAGATGAAAGATAGGAAAATGAAGAAGTTGATAGAGAGATTTGTAGGACTATATATTATATCAGAAAATACAGTGGAATTGGAGTTAATGTCACCTAGTGGTTAATATGAGCAGAATAATGAGGTATCAGGAGCAAGTAGAGAGACCAAAGAAGATTCTGCTTCCTTCAGTAGAGATAAAAGAAGAATAAATTTGAGAAGATATTGAATGGGAAAGATGTAAGAAAGAAACTGAAGTACTTGGTCAGGTGGAAGGGATATACAGCAGAAGAAGACACTTGGGAAGGGTTGGAGAATTTAGGAGATGCAGTAGACTTAGTGGAAAAATTTGAGAAAGAAATTAGAGAGGAAGAGATAAGGAGAGTACAAATGAGAAAGCAGAAACTGTTGAATCCAGAAACAGAAGTTTTTAAGAGGAGTAAATTATTAGAGAAGTATATAGCAAAAATATTGTTTGAGTGGGATAATAGAAAATTTGAAGATAAGTATTTTATGAAGTGAGAGAAAAGTTGGGCAAGATGAAAAGAGAAGGAAGTTTCTTTGGAGGTGGAATCTTAAGGAGGAGTACTATTATAGTATGCTCAAACTCTTATATTTTGATTTTGATTTTCTTTTATTTAATTTTTTGTTTCTTTTTTGGTTGATGAAGAGATATATAACATCATAAGTCTAGAATATAGAAGAAGAGACTAGAATGATGATGTTAGGATATATATTTATTAATAGTACAGACCATGTATCATTAGTATATATAGAATAACAATACATTGGGAACTTTTCTTGTCAAATTCTCTTGTAATTCTTATAAAACTCTTATTTTATAAGACTACTTAGTAAGCTATTAGCTGTTTTGGTTAGTAGTTGCTACAATATATAGACATTGTTGAAGTTCCAGTATATATCTAGCTTGATAAAGTACTAAGTACCTTGGAGTTTCATTACAAGATCAGAGATTAACAAAAGTGGGTTTTTAATACTGAGTGCATTAAGATTACAGTAGTCTTACACTAAGTATAAGAACCTATTCTTTTTCTTGATAAAGAATACTAGTATAGCCATGAAGGACTTAGAGGATTATATTCATCCAGTATAAAGGTTTTTAGTAATAAATTTGTCTAACTTGAACTGTTCTACATGTTATGACTTATATTCAAGTACTAGAACAAAAGATGACTCTTGTATTGAGTAATACAAGAGAACTCAATAGCATTCCAAGTATAAACTATTCTAGCTTATATACTATTGAATATGGTCTGTGTGCACATTATTACTAAGCTATCCTAAAGTCTATGTATACTTCATAAAGCCAATATACTGTTATTATACTATATGATGTCATTTATTTCAGAATTTTCTATGATCTTCTCTGTGTTATATGATTGTGTGATGTCACATTACACTCTTTGCCTAAGTTCAAAATCAAGAAAAGTAAAAGTAAAAACTAAAATAAAATAAAATAAAAAACAAAAATAAAGGAGAAAGAAAATAAATAAAAACCAAGTCTACTATTTATAACTCTGATACTGCAGAAGATAAGAAGTATATCTTTAATAATTTGGGCTTTGTACTAGAAATAAGCTTAATAGTGTGATCCCACTTACAGTAGTCTAAGAGGATATTGAAATCTTCTTTAATAAAGACTAATTCAAACTATTGTATATATGGAAGGAGAATAGAAGCTTTATTTAGGATTTGGTTCTTATAAAAGACTTTAAACAGTTGTTAAAAGAGAGTGGAAACTATATATAGGTTAAGAGTGAAAAGCTTAGAAAATAGCTAGATCAGATTATAAAGTTAGAAAAAGAACTATACTAATATTGTTAGGACAACTAGAGTAGATGCACAAATAATGCTTCAAATCTAAGTGCTATTTGACAACTACCCAATACAGTACTCATCTCTAGGAGAAATCTAAGAAAACAGAATAAGGTCTTCTCAAGGCTATAGCTATCCTAAATACTTTAGATGTTATGTCATAGGATGCTTTGGACACTAACAATTTTTGTTTTGTTTTTTTGATTTTTCTGATTTTATATTAATTTTGTTTTTCTTTTCTTTTCTTTTTCTTTTGGATGATGAAGAGGCACATGACATGTCACATGATGTGATGTCATAGGCCTAAAAGGTGGTAGAAAGATCTGGAAGATGAAGTCAGAGTATATGTATACAACATAGCAATCTTGAGTAGAAAATAAGGCAGATAAGAGGTTATAATATGGATAATAGGGCAGGATTAATTATTAGTAGCACAGACCAGGCATGATTTGTATGTATAGGACTCTAATTTAGCAGAGACTTCTTGTTGAGTTCTCTTGTGATTTTCCCCACTTGATTGTCTACTAAGAGCTTTACTCACTTGTGTAGCTATTGGACTTTGTGTCTAGTGGTTGCTATAATAGTAGAACTTGACAAGCTTAGGGGACTTTGCATTATACAAACTTCTTACCACTCATTCTCTTATCATCCTTGACTGCGAGCAGTGTACTTAATGTCAAGAAGATATTACTAGGTGTTAAGGAGGATACCTGTTATGAACTAAAGCTCAAAGTGTTTAAGTAATAGAACAACTCTTATATTGAGTAACACAAGAGAACTTGATAGAGTTTCTAGTACAAAGTAGTCTATCTTATATACTACTACTCATGGTCTGTGCTCACTACTGTGCACCCTACCCTAATGACTATGTGTACAATATGAGGCCAGCATATGTTGCCCATGCTATATGATATCACTTTATTCTAGAACCTTCTACTTCCTTCTTCCTAGTCCTGTGATCAGTCTTGTGACTATGCCATCAACTTGTGACTGATGTGACAGTGTGACTGATAAACCCTAACCTGAGTTGTTCTAAAAATAGAATAGAAAAGAAAAGAAAAGAAAAAGAAAAGGGAAAATAAAATAAAGTGAAAAGAGAGAATAAAAAAGAGAGAATAAAAAAATGAAGTTCACTGTCAACGATCTTGACAATACCAACTAAGAGGGCAAATCCTAGTTGTTTTGGTGTATCATTGTTCACTAGTATATTAGGACATATTGCCTTGTGTGGATATGGTAGATAGTTCATTCGTATAGAAGACTTATGCTATAGGATCTCTTTGTGACCTGTCCATGTATTATAAGATAAGAGTGTGGACAGACTTTGGCTAGGGTTAGCTGGACATATATAAATATTATAATTATTAGTCTACAATAGATAAAGGGATAGGAGATAGGCACGTGACCTGGAAGTCATGTGACAGAGGCTAGAACGGTCTGGAAGGACTTAGGGTCTAGAAGGATTAGGAAGGGTCTAGAGAAGGAGTTAGGGTTAAGAGTGATGTCAAGGGACATGGGTTCCTCATGGTGTACACATGGTGTGCACATATACAGTGGAGATTAAAGGTATGACGTCAGGGCACATGTAGGAAGCATAGTGGCCTTATGGAAAACACATGTGGATGAGTAATAGGACATGAGGACGATGCATGGACATGAGGGCAGAAGTAATATTGTTGTAGCACAGACTACATGTAATTTATATAAATAGAGGAGCAATGCAGCGAGGGCTCCTTGTTGAGTTCTCTTGTAATTCCCCCACTCTTTACTTGATAGCCTATTGGAGAGCTTTGCTCGTTGTGAGATCATTTGTCCTTTGTGATAAGTGGTTGCCACAACACCATGCAGAGTAGTGACATAGTCTATTAAGGAGCACCTAGATTAGAGATTCCCTGCTTAGGGATATTAGACAGGCATTTGACTAGAGCAGTAGTTAGTAGGGTAGTAAACAAGTAGTTAGTAGATGGTATAGGTGGGACAAGAAGAGTGCCTACTATTACCTATAGAGGATTTGCCGCTGTTTAGAATTGACAGTGAGAGAATAAAGAAAGATTGTAGTCACTGAAAACAAGGCCACAGTGATAGTATAACATTGTTAATGAGCAATGAGAGAATAAATTAGGAGAGATATTTTTAAAGAGGTTTTCAGAAAGAACAAAATGGCAGATATGGGGAAGATAACTAGAAGATATGGTGAAGAAGGAACAGTTAGAATGATGAAAGAGATAATGGAAAATAATGAAATGATGTTGAAATTACAAAAACAAATAGTAGAGTTGCAAGGGGTGGAAGAAGAAAAGAAGAAAAAACAAAGAAGAAGACAGGAGGAGAGAGAACAAGAAAGAAGAGAGTATGAGAAAAGATGGGAAGAGGAAGAACAAAGGAGACAAAAGGAAAAGAAGGAAGTAGAAGAAAGAAAAAGAGTAGATGAAGAATGGAGAAGGGTGGAAGAAATGAGAGTACGAGAAGAGAAAAGAGCAGAGAAAGAATGGAAACAACAAGGAATGTGGGAAAGAAGAAGAGAGGAGAATAGGTAAAGAGCAATAGAGGAGAGAAAGTGTTTTGCTTGTGGAAGATTTGGGCATATGGCCTACAATTGCAGAAATATGGGAGAAGAGGAACCGATCCAGGTGTTCTCAAATAGATTTGAAGTGTTGAAAGTTAGAGTAATGCAGAGAGAGGAAGGAAGTAGCAAAGAAGTAGGAGGGAAATATTGAGAGAAGAAAAGATGAAGAGAGAGGTAGAGGTGAGACAGACAAAGGTAGAAAAGAAGGAGAAAAAGGAAAAATTGCTAAGAGAAATGACAGTGAAGATTGGGTTAAAGCAGGAGGAAGAAGGAGTAGTGACAGAAGGATTGTTGGATAGTGGAGCAATGGGGTTAGTAATGAGTGAAGAATTTGTGAGGCGACATAAGTTTAAAAGAACGAAGTTGGAAAGGCCAGTGTATATGAGAAATGTTGATGGTATGCTGAATTATACAGGACCTATAGTGGATATAGTGGAGGTAGAAATATTTTTCAAAGGGCATGAGGAGAGGATGTTAATAGATGTAATAGGAGGCCAGAAGTGGAGTGTGATATTGGGTATGCCTTGGCTAAAATGCCATAACCCAGAGATTGATTGGAAGACAGAAGAAGTAAAGATGGTAAGGTGTCCAGATAAGTGTGGGAAGAAGTGGAGGACAGGAAGACAGACAAAACCAGGATGGAAGAAACAAGAAGAGAAGGAGAAGAAGAAGGAAATGAGAAGACTGATGACAGATAAAGAAATAGCAATAGCAAGAATAGTGGCAGAGAAAGAAGAAGAGTTAGATGAAGAAAATATGATAGTAGTAAGGAAGATGGAGGAAATGGTTCCAAGACAGTTTCATAAGTATTTGAAGGTGTTTGAAAAGGAAGAGTCAGAGAGGATGCCGACGAGAAAGGCCTGGGATCATGCCATAGATCTCAGAGAAGGATTTGTGCCAAAGAAGGGCAAGATCTATTTGTTGTCAAGAGTAGAGAGAGAGGAGGTACAAGAATTTGTGAAAGATCAGTTGAGGAAGGGATACATTAGGCCATAAAAATCACCACAGACATCACTGGTGTTCTTTGTGCTAAAGAAAGATGGGAAGAAGAGGATGGTACAAGATTATTAGTATTTGAACAGTTGGACAGTCAAGAACAATTATCCATTACCACTGATTTTGGATCTGATAGACAGTATTGGAAAGAAAAAGGTATTCATGAAGATGGATTTATGTTGGGGATATAATAATATGAGAATAAAGGAGGAAGATGAGTGGAAGCCAGCATTCTCAGTGCCTGAAGGGTCATTTGAACCCACAGTAATGTTCTTTGGGTTAACTAACTCACCAGCAATGTTCTAGGCAATGATGAATGATTTACTTAGAGATTTAATAGTGGAGGAAAAGGTAGCGGTATTTATTGATGATGTGATGATAGTGACAGAGATAGAGAAAGAAAATGATGAAATAGTGGAGGAAGTACTGAGGAGGTTAGAGGAAAATGATTTGTTTGTGAAGCCAGAGAAGTGTGTGTGGAAAGTTAGAGAGGTGGGATTTTTAGGAGTGATAATAGGAGAAGACAGAGTAAGAATGGAGAAGGAAAAGGTGCAGGGAGTTATAAAATGGCCAGTGCCAAGAAGTATGAAAGATGTGCAGAAATTTTTGGGGCTAGCAAGCTATTACAGACAGTTTGTGAAATATTTCACTAAAATAGCAAAGCCCTTACATGAGATGATAAGTAAGGAGACAAAATGGAATTGGGGAGAAAGATAGCAGAAGGTGTTTGAGGAGTTAAAGGAGAGATTTACAATGGAGCCAGTCTTGGTCACACCAGACTTGGACAAGGAAATGAGAGTAGAGGCAGATGCATCAGATTTTGTGATGGGAGGAGTATTATCGATGAAGTGTGAGAATGAGAGATGAAGGCCAGTAGCATATATTTCCAAATTATTGAATGAGGCCAAAAGAAACTATGAAATTCATGATAAGGAGATGTTGGCAATAATTCAGCACTTAGAGGCATAGAGGCACTTCTTAGAAGGAGCCAAAGATTGGTTTGAAATATAGACAGATCATAAAAACTTGGAGTACTTTATGAAGGCTCAAAAGTTAAATTGAAGACAGGCAAGATGGTCACTGTATGTCATATGTAAGTCCACCTGTCTGGAAATAATGTTCCCATAGTAAAACCACCTTCAAATTATACAAGCCTACCTTCCATAGCAGCCACCTTTCTCGCAACACGTCTTATGGTGGTGCTGTAACCCTCCAGATATTCTGTCTTCCATGATGGAGATACTCCTATTCAACTCAGTCTTCTATGATGGAGTTACTCCTGTCAGTGTCTCAACACTGAAACCTCTGCTCAGGGTAATAGGGGTTTTACCACTGAAACCTCAAGCATCGTCTATACTTTCTGTTTGTATATAAGACTAGTAGTTACACTGTAATTTGCTAGTCTGATAATTGATAAAGATAATCTCTTATTGAACTTGATCTCTGGTATTTAATGGCGACACACCAATCAGTACTCACTCCTATCTTGGACTTCTTCCCAACATCTGAAGTTGCAACCACATGGCAGATAGATGGTGCAGCATATAAGCTGAAGCCAAGGTCATTCCATAAGTCCATCCTGTAGACTTCCACCACAGTATGAACCATGTCTGACACTGTACTTGTCAAGATTTGATTTTGCTTTGAAACATGTAGCTGGCAGGAGTGTGGGAAGAGCAAACAGTCTGAGTAAAAGAGTAGATTAGGCTGAGAGAGTGGAGAAAGACAATGAAAATCAAGTAATGTTGAAAGAAAAATGGCTAGAGGTAAGAGCAATGGAGTAGTTGATAGAAGGACTAGAGGAAGAAATAGTGAAGAAGATAAAAGAGGCAAGAGATAAGGATGAAGAAGTGATAAAAGCAGTGGAAGAAATGAAGAAGGCAGGAGTCAAGATGTTAAGAGATGAAGAATGGCAGATAGAGGAGGAATTAGTGTTGAAGGAAGGAAGAGTGTATGTTCCAAAAGATGAGAAGCTGAGAGTAGAGATTATTTGGCTACACCATGACATGCTGATAGCAGGGCATGGAGGACAGTGGAAGACAGTAGAACTGGTCACTAGTGTCAAGATTGTGGATGGTGGACTTTATTTTTATTCTCTCTTTTCACTTTGTTTTATTTTCTCTTTTCTTTTTCTTTTCTTTTCTTTTCTGTTCTATTTTTAGAACAACTCGGGTTAGGGTTTATCAGTCACACTGTCACATCAGTCACAAGTTGATGGCATAGTCACAAGACTGATCACAGGACTAGGAAGAAGGAAGTAGAAGGTTCTAGAATAAAGTGATATCATATAGCATGGGCAACACATGCTGGCCTTATATTGTACACATAGTCATTAGGGTAGGGTACACAGTAGTGAGCACAGACCATGAGTAGTAGTATATAAGATAGACTACTTTGTACTAGGAACTCTATCAAGTTCTCTTGTGTTCCTTAATAGAAGAGTTGTTTCATCGCTTAACTCTTTGAGCTTTGATTCATAACAACTAGGAATTATTGGTGGCCAGGAGTGACAAAGAAAGTAAAGCAATATGTAGAAGGGTGTGATCAATGTCAGAGAATAAAGAATAGAGCAAAGATGCCAGCTGGAAAATTAAGACCTAACAAGGTACCAGAGAGACCGTAGTAACATATATTGGTAGACTTTATCACAAAGTTACCAATATCAAAAGGTCATGATTCGATCTTGGTAGTATGTGATAGGTTTTCAAAAATGTTCCACTTTGTGGCAATGACAGAAAAAACAATGGCAGAAGGATTAGCGAAGTTGTTTAGAGATAATGTGTGGAAGTTACATGGATTACTGGAGAGTGTGATATCAGATAGAGGGCCACAGTTTGCAGCAGGATTAACGAAGGAGTTAAATAAAATGTTGGGGATAGAAACAAAGTTATTGATGGCATATTACCCATAGATGGATGGTCAGACAGAAAGGACAAATCAGGAGCTGGAGCAATATTTGAGAATGTATGTCAATTATAGACAGAACAATTGGTCAGAATGATTGGCAATGGCAGAATTTGCATTCAATAATAAGGTGCATACAGTGATAAAAATGTCACTGTTCCAAGTGAACTATGGGAGAGAACCAAGGATGGGCTTTGATATCAGAAAAAAGGGGAAGAATGAGAAAGTGGAAGAGTTTGTGAGAGAGATGAAGGAGAGGCATAAAGAAGCAAGAGCAGCATTGGTGAAATCACAGGGGAAGATGAAAAGACAAGCAGATAGAAGTAGAAAAGAAGTAGAGGAATATAAGGTAGGTGACAAGATACTGATTAGTACAAAAGATTTCTCAATGGAGTTGATGAAAAGAGTAATAAAGAAGTTGATGGAGAAGTTTATTGGGCCATATGTGATCAGGAAAATTGTGTTGGAAAATGCAGTAGAGTTGGAATTACTAGCATCGTTAAGAATACACCCAGTGGTTAATGTGAGAAGAATAGTAAAGTATAGGGAACAGGTAGAGGGACAGAAGAAGATACCACCACCTTCTGTTGAGGTAGCTGGTGAGAAGGAATATGAAGTATAGGAGATTTTGGATAGACAGGAAAGGAAAGGAAAGACAAAGTACTCAGTAAAATGGAAAGGATATACAGCAGAGGAAAATACATGGGAGGGATTAGAGAATTTGAAGAATGTAATGGAGAAGATAGAAGAGTTTGAAAAAGGAAGATTTGAAGAAGAAATATGGAGAATAAGATTAAAGAAAGGAAAGGAAACAAAGTTAAATCTAGAGGCGGAAGAATTCAAGAGAGGGGAATTGCCAGGGAGATATACAGTGAAATTGTTATATGGATGGGACAATAAGAAATTTGACAAGAAATATTTGAAAAAACTGAAGAAGAATTGGAATAGGTGGAAAAAAGATAAAAAAGAGGGGGAGAAGGAGTATATGAAGAAGCTGGAAGAAAGTTTGGAATGGAATGAGAGAGATAAGCAGAGAAGCAGGAGAATCTGGGAGGACAAAAAAGAAGTTCCTCTGGAAGTGGAACCTTAAAAGGGGGTACTGTCATGGAATGCTTTGGACACTAACAATTTTCATTTTCTTTTCTTTGATTTTTCAGATTTTATATTAATTTTGTTTTTCTTTTCTTTTCTTTTTCTTTTGGATGATGAAGAGGCACATGACATGTCACATGATGTGATGTCATAGGCCTAAAAGGTGGTAGAAAGATCTGAAAGATAATGTTAGGGCACATGTATACAACATGGCAACCTTGAGTAGAAAATGAGACAGACAGAAGGTTGTAGCATGGACAATAGGGCAGGATTAATTATTAGTAGCACAGACCAGGCATGTTTTGTATATATAGGACTCTAATTTAGCAGAGACTCCTTGTTGAGTTCTCTTGTGATTTTCCCCACTTGATTGTCTACTAAGAGCTTTACTCACTTGTGTAGCTATTGGACTTTGTGTCTAGTGGTTGCCACAACATGTTACAACTCAAAGACTTGAGAATTGGTCAATAAGAAAAATCTTGTATTAGGGTTAACATAAGAGAACTTGAAAGAGAACTCTGTACAAGATAGTCTATCTTATATACTAATTACTCATAGTTTATGCTCTACTTTAGCCTACTCTAAATGACCATGTGTAAGCCTTAAGGCCAACATATATTAAACATATTGTTATTATCACAAACTTCATTCAGCTTGTATCTCCACAACAAGTGAACTGATTTTCACAAACTAAGTTGCACTGGAAAGCCCCAAATAAGAGCAATCTGCACATATGTGGGATATACAAAAGCAGCAACAAATGACTGAGATATCAGGCCATCAGTAGCTGTAAAAGCTTTGTCTGCTAATATCTCATGAATGGCTAGATGGATTTGCACAATTGAACTTGTGTTGGAAAGTGCTCATCAATTTGTTTCCAACAATATATGATGTATCTTAAAGCAATAAGTATTGATAGAGATATAAGTATATCAATATAGTGACATAATTAGTTACCTTCTAAAAATAGCCTGACAGCTCCTATCAGGTACAAGTTTTAATCATGTGATAGTAACAGCTTGTATATAGACCATCACTCTTTTGTACATATACCTTTGTATCTGAGGGCTAGACCTCAGACTTAACAATGTCAATTATCCTTGTTGATACTACTTATCATTATCTCCTTATACTAAACCTCTGAAACACCACTAAGTTCAAGTATCACAACTAGTGAGTATCTTATTTATGATAGTTATAATGTTATTATTCTAGAATCTTCTACTTTCTTCTATTATGTCACATGAGCATGTGATGATGTGACTGTGACAGCATTGTAATGTGATAGTTTGTGACTGTAACTTGTGATATCACACTAACCCCAACCATAAGTTCAAAACTAGAAAATAAATTGAAATAAAAATGAAAAATAAAATAAAATAAAGTTCACTTTTTGCAATTCTAACATTAGAGTTCATTGCAATCTAGTAGAACAGTGTTGATATAAGAAGAGAATAATGGTAGCAGCATAGCTAGAGACAGTGACAGAAATCTCTAGAATAATTATCTAACTGGAGTATAAGGTAGTTTGATAGAAATAGAGAGTTACTAAGCAGCAGTTGATGAAATCTGGAGTTTGGGTACAGATAAAAGAAGGTGAGTATTAGATGATGAGTACTGACAGGAATCAACAGATATCAAAAGGAAAGTGGTGATAGATAACAGAAGACGACAAGTGGTAGACAACAGATGATGAGAAGTGGATGATGGATAGTGACAAGTGATGAATAATGGATAATAAGGAGTGGGTGACAAAAGGCAACAAACAATGGATAATAGATGACAATAGGCATTCTCTTACATCTCTCACTTCCATTTCTGATTCTTTCTTGTTAACTTGTGTAATAGTTTTGCTATCTTAGCAAAGTTTTTCACAAATCACCTATAATAATTAGTAAGTTTGTTATTTGCCAAAGTTAGACTCTGTGAATAACCCATCTTCTATAGCAGTGTTATCCCACTTCAAATTCTATGAGTACTCAGTCTTCTATGGTGAAGTTTACTCCTATTCTAAACTTCATGTACAGCTAGTGTCTCTTTATGAATCAATTCAATCAAACATCCATCCAGCTTGGAGCTAGACTTGAATACTGACTTTACTTGATGTGGATAACTGCAAAACTATGTAGTAATAGCATTACTCAAGTTTCCAAGTGTTTTAGACATTTTCTTCTATATTTAAAGACTGGTTGATACTCTGTGAATCTCTAGTCTGATGATCAACTATAGTCTCCATTACTATTAACACTAAACTCTGGTGTTAAGTCAACACACTTTTATTAGTATACTCTCTGTTGAACTCCAGTTTAATATTTGAAGTTATGATCAAGTAGCACACAAGTAGTACAACATATAAGCTAAAGCTAAGATTGTACAGAAAAGCCTGCAACCCTAGGGATTTTGATAAGTTATTACACTTGTTAAACTATAACTAATCTCATGGACTTTTGCTCCCAAGTGTGAATTTTATCTTTTCTTTCTCTATCTTTATTCCATCCAGTCATATTACAACTCCCAAAAATTCTATTTCTCTAATCTTCTATTTATACTTCTCCAGTTTTGCATAGAACTTGCTATCTTCTTAGTGTTAGTTAGGTCTCTTAGTATCTAATTCACCATGGCCTGGAATATGGCCAGTGAAATTTTCAACCCAAAAATCATTACTATAGGTTCATATCCCATTCCAATCATATCTATCCCAACCTATAAATAACTCCTGTTCTCTTATCTACATTTTCTAATCTCTTCTAGTATAAATCAACTGTTTCCATTTTACCTTGGATGTCCTTGCTAGATCTTTGCCAACTTCATAGACTTCTATTCCTAACATATAATGATTACCAGTAACTATAGTAACTTGCTTAGCAGTCTTCATTCTAGATAGCTACCTTAGGTAATATAGTTAGTATATAAACTAGTAGTTTACACTGTAATAGCTTATCCTGAAAATCAACCAAAACTAGCATTAAGTTTTGGTATTAACAATGACTCAATTTTTAAGTTTTCCAAAGTTCTCTTCTAAAATATGTGACTAGTATGACTTGTAAAGGTACAGCATATAAGCTGAAGCCAAAGGTCATTCCAATCCTATCTTCTGTGTTCTCAGATAACATATAATGACTTATGTTAAACTTCCAAGAGACCTAATTAGATCTCAGATAATGAAATGTGAACTATATCTAACATAGTGTTATGAAAGCTACTTTCCACTTGTCTCCCTCTTTTATTCTTACATTATTGGATTCTCACCTCAAGTCCAACTTTGTAAATACTTTGTCATGGTACACCTAAACCTTTATATTTGATTTTGATTTTCTTTTCCTTTTTGTCTATTTTCTTTGATTTTATTTCTCTTTTTCTTTTATTTTATTTTTTAGACAATGAAGAGGCACATGACAATGGTCATATAATGTGTCATATGATGTGGTGTCATAGGTCTAGAACATAATAGAAGGAACTAGAACAATGATGTTAAGGATATGGCTACAGCATGTTTGTTTTATGGTAATAGCATAGTAGACTTATGGATAACATATGTAGTTTAAAGTAGAACTTGTGATGGTAGTATATATAGTATAGGAATACATCAGGAACTCCTTGTTAAGTTTTCTTGTAATTCCCACAAGATTCTCACTTGTAAGACTACTTTAGTATGCTATTAACTATCTTAGTTAGTAGTTGTCACAACATACTTTCTTGGTTCTAATATTCTTGATAATATCTAAGATAAGTAGTAATAAATAGTTATTTTTCACTATTCTTTTATCAAGATACCATAGTCTTGTATCAATCTCTTCTTTCTATCTTTCTTATAAAAATACTAGTGCTGTATATAGTAACTTTGATAACCAAATATACTCCTTTCTCATCTACTTCTATATCAACTCCCATACTTTCCATCTTTATTCTCTGAACAAGAGGTAAATTTTCTCTTTCCTTAGTATAAATATCTTCTTCAAATATATTATGTAGTCCTGTATCTTTCTTGTCAGTATTCTCTCACTTGTTTTTTTTCTAGAAATTTTGATCTACTTATAAAATTATTCCAGTACTAACTTCTTTGCTTTCTTCTCTGATCTTGCTATTTCTTCTTTTTCATCCCAAATTTTCCTTCCTTCTACAACTTTTTTTATCTTTATTATTTTTCCTTTTTTCTTGTTATAGCAACCACTAACCAAGATAGTCAATAGCTCACTAAGTAATCTTATAATGAAGAGTCTTGTGGAAATCATAAGAGAACTCAATAAGGAGTTTTCAATGTATTGCTACTTTATATAATAGATAAGTCTAGATCCACTCTATAAGTAGCTTAGTTGCATTTTTAGACTGGTTATTATCTATTTCTCACCCTTCTTCTTTTTCCCTCATCTTCCTCATACTCTTTTTGTTATTGTTTCTTCTTTTCCTTTCTTCTCTACTATCTCTCTTCTTCTTTCTATCTCCTTATTGTTTCTTTCAATTGTACTTCCATTATTTTTATCATCTCTGTATTATTTTTCACTATCTGCATCTTTTCCTCACTCAACTCATCATATATTTATATTGTCATAGTATTTAACAACTATTGTTTTTCTTTTTACACTAAATACTGACCACTACTTCCTAAACTAGATTGACTTAGATAATTCATTCTTTTCAATAACAACTCCTACTGCTCTACTATCTTAATAACTAATCAAATCTAAATATTACCCATAAGCAAGAAATCCCTATACTCGAAACTTCCTTACTGAATAATATTACTTCTCTATATATACAGGTTACATGTTACAACTCAAAGATCTTAGAGTGGATTAATAATTAGAATCTTGTATTAGGTTAACACAAGAGAACTCGATAGAGAACTTTGTACAGAATTGTCTATCTTATATATCAAAACTCTATGGTCCATGCTAACTACTTCTAGCTTACCCTAAACAGCCATATGTTTGCCTTAAGATCAACATATGTTAAACATACTGTATGTTATTGTCCTTCCAGAACCTTCTACACTCTTCTATGTGATGTATGATTATGTGACTGATATGTGATACCTAATCATGTCATGTAATAGTTTGTGACAGTGTGACTGTGACATCACATTAGTCCTAACCCTAAGTCTCTAAAAATAAAAATAAAATAAAATAAAATGAAAAATGAGAAAAGAAAATATTTAGAGTCCACTATCTTGAACTCTGACATTATAAGTAAACACTGCAGTATAAAACTTCTACTCAAAATTATACATATACTCTACTTGATATTACTTACTCAAACAATGAGATTTGTCTAAACACCAGCTTATATTTGGTCAATGTTGTCTATATTGTCTATACTGAGCAGCTAGTTTTCTTTTATGTCTGGGATCTGGCTTCTAATCTGAGGATGACTTATAGTTGTAATGACTATTGGTTGAAAATAATGAGAGAATAATATGACTTAAGCTTTAGAGTTTGAACAAAAGACAACTCTTGTATTGAGTAGCACAAGAGAACTTAATAGAGTTTCCAGTAGAAATTAGTCTATTTTATATACTATAGACTATAGTCTGTGTGTTCTATAAATAACCTACTCTAAGATCCATGTACTATTCATAAGGCTGATATACTGTAGTCATGTTATATAACATTACTTGTTTTAAAACCTTTTATAACTTTCTCTTAATTATGTGATAATGTGATCACTCTTATGCCATGTTGATAGGAGTCAAGTAGAATGAAATGTTTCACTAAGATGCATTAAGAACTATATAACACTATTTTCCAACTGTGTGCTAAAGAGTTCAAATGAGACATTATTTGTTATGAACTTATTCCTTAGGGTTGGAAATAAGAACAACTCTTGTATTAGAGAAACACAAGAGAACTCGATAGAGTTCCTAATACAAAGTAGTCTACCTTATATACTATTCCTCATGGTTTGTGCTAGCTACTGTGCACCCTACCCTAAACTACCATGAGTATAACATAAGGCCAGCATGTGTTGTCCATGCTGTATGACGTCACTTTGTTCCAGAACCTTCTACTTCCTTCTCCTACGTCTCGTGATCAGTCTTGTGACTACGCCATCAATTTGTGACTGATGTAACAGCGTGACTGATGAACCCTAACCCGAGTTGTTCTAAAAATAGAAAAGTAAAAGAAAAAAAAAAGAAAAGTAAAATAAAAATGAAAAGAGAAAATAAAATAAAATAAAATCCACCGTCCATGATCTTGACATTACCCCCCTCTTAAGGTTTCTCCTCCGGAGAAACTCTCCAGTCTCTTCTCCTCATTTTCTTGTTTTCTTCTTCCATCTGTTCATCCACTCTTCTCAAATACTCGCTTTCGTCGATCTGCCTATCTCCCTTCCACTTCTTCCAATTTTTTTCTAACTTATTTAAGTACTCCTCCTCAAATTTTCAGTCATCCCACCCGTATAACAACTTTGCCGTGTACTTCCCCGGTAACTCCATCCTTCTATATTCGTCTTTCTCTCCTACTAGTCGTCTCACCACTATTTCCCTTCGTTCGAACTCTTCTATCAGTTCTTCTGCGTTTTTTAAGTTTTATCTTCTTTCCCAGGTATCCCCCTCTGCCGTAAATCCCTTCCACCATATCAAATACTTTTCTACTCCTCTTATTTTTTTCTTGTTCAATATTTTTTCTACTTCCCATTCTTCTATTCCTTCTACCTCTACCGGTTTTCCCTCCTCTTTCTTTTGCCCCTTTACTTGCTCCTTATATCTTACTATCCGGCTAACATTTACCACCGGATGAATCCTCATCGAACTTGGCAACCGCAACTTTACCGCATTCGACGATACCACCTCCTCTATTGTAT
>JAJOHK020000121.1:0-41341 GCA_022457215.2 Leucocoprinus gongylophorus
TCAATCTGCATCTCTTAAATTTACAAATGGACCATAGTAATTTTATATACATAGTAGACAACAACACTGTGGTACTTGGGTTCTAGTCACTTCTAAGACACAGAATGTTGTACAACCACAGTTTTGATGAATATAATTGACTCAGAGGCCAATGTGTAGGATTTACAAAGAGAACTCAACAGAGTTTCTTTCTATTATATTTGTACTACCTACTTAGACATTTTCAGCTTGGTCTGTGTGACATCTGTGTCAGAGCAATTGGGCAGAAGTGTGAGCAAGCTATTGGCTCTGCACTAGTTATATAACTTGTCTCTAGAGAAATATAAAAGAACAAAATGAGATTTCTGAAGGTAATAGGGTACTGTGATAGATCAAACTCCAAGTTGTGTATGTCTCTGACATGAGTAGTACTTACTTCATTTCTGAGTTGCATTCTTTTCTATTAAGAATTATATCCTCTCACTAAAGAATAGTACTCAACCATTTTCAAAGTTTTATCTTTTGTCATAAAGATAGTATTCAAACTCTGTAAACATTTCATTCTCTATGATAGAGTTTGTTCTATAGTCAAAGTCCAATCTCCAAGAATTGATGTCTTTTATAGTAGATCACTCACATTAAAACTCTACTATTAATTCATCTTCTATAGTGGACCTACTTATCCAAGATTCTAAGAGTACTTCATCTTTCATAGCAGAGTAAACTCTTATCTATGTCTAAAATCTATCTTTGTGAAGATATAAATCAATTCTATCTGTTAGGGCAACTGGACAAAGTTTGCAGTGTTCTAGCAGAGGTTAAATCTCTAGAGAAATCCAAATTATATTTGTTTAAATAGCTGAGTACTGTTACAACCTTAGCTATGAGCTTAGGTTGCACTTAGACAAAGACTTGAGAAAAGTTAAGAGAATATATAAAGTGACAAAGCATAAGAATACAAGAGAGTATTTATGTTATATATACATAATGTCTATGAGGAAAACATCTACAGTACATGTTGAAGAATGAGTCATAGTACATGAGAGAAAAGTGAGGATATAACACCTATTGCATGAGGTGCTGACTAAGACTACTTATGGTGCAGCCAATCATGTCATCATTACCCTCTGCCCTTCTCCATGCTGTATCCTCAAGATATCAATCATAACAAGTATACAACTCACATCCAGAAAAATTCTAAGAGAACAAAGTAAAGTAGCCTAGAGATAATAGCTACTCTAAGTATTCAAGAGTCTATTCTGATCAAACAGAACATCAGATAGAATATTTGGTAACTTAACTACAGAATGATGATGCCAGATAGTTAGTTACCTTGATGGAACATTACTGAATAGCAAGGGCTTATTAGTTAGTAGTTAGAGAAGATAGGTTCATATTCATAAGAGAATATGCAGGGATCTGTGATAGTGTTATGGAAGTTAAGAGAGTCTAATAGTGTTACAGTAGAATATTCTTAAAGACAAGAGTGTTGTGGCAACCACTTATCACAAAGGATAAACGATCTCACTAACGAGTAAACCTCAAAGTATAGGTATAATGTGGGAATTCACAAGAGAACTCGACGAGGAGCCTCTTCTTAATTAGAGTCCTATTTATACAAAAGGTTCATGGTCCGTGCTACCAATAAATAACCCTGCCCTTATGTCCATGCATCAATCTCATGCTCGCCTCACTTCTTACTCAAGGCCACCATGCATACTCCATGTGCCCTAATGTCACCTTCTAGATTCTTCCACCAGGTTCTAGGCCTATGACATCACATCATGTGACCTGTCATGTGACTTCCTTGTCACGTGCCTTCTTCATCGTCTCTTCAATAAAATAAAGAAAAATAAAATAAAGAAAAAGAAAAGTAAAATCAGAAAAAATAAAAGAAAATAAAATAAAAATTGTTAGTGTTTAGTGTCCCATAACAAAGAGAACTACAGAGTTAAATCAGGCTTTGGCAGATACTACCAACTTGAATTAAGATGAAGCAGAGGGTCTCCTTATACTATTCATATCTAGTTATTTGTTGAAGCTAAATAGAGATATTTACATTACTCAAGATAAAAACATCTCTAGTAATCTCCACTTGAGTTCCATTCTATCTTAGACACATTTCTTTGTATATAATACTAGTAATTACTCTATGATAACTTGCCTAATAATCAACTACAATAATGATAATAAGTTAACATCAAACTCTGTTTATTCAACTAAATTTCAATATTAATAATGACATACTTAATTCTATCATCATAACTTCTACTCTAACCTCCTTGGTGTTATAGTATGAGAGTGTGAACAGACTTGGACTAAGGTTAGGGTTAAGTATTATAATTATTAGCCTACAACGGAAGAGAGATAGGAGATAGGCACGTAACCTGGAAGTCATGTAATACAGTCTAGAGCGGTCTGGAAGGACTTAGGGTCTAGAAGGATCAGGAAGAGTCTAGAGAAGGAGTTAGGGTTAGGAATGATGTCAAGAAACAATGGTTCCTCATGGTGTACACATGGTGTGTACATATATAGCAGAGATTAAGAGTATAATGTCAGGGCACATGTAGGAAGTATAGTGGCCTTAAGGAAAACACATGTGAATGAGTAATAGGACATAAGGGCAGGTAATTATTGTTGTAGCACAGACCAGGAGCCTGTAGTATATATAGAGGATCAATATAGTGAGGGCTCCTTGTTGAGTTCTCTTATAATTCCCACTACTGGATAGCCAACTAAGAGCTTTGCTAAAGTAAGCATACTACAAGTGCCATTCCAGTGAGTGGTTGCTACAACACTTGGAACTTTCTCTGAAATTGTGACTATACAACTTGTAGAAGATACAATATATAAGTATAAGTTGAAGCTAAGATCATTTAGAAGTCTATATCTATACATTATAGATATTTAATCTGCAAACTCCATGTATTTTCCCATAAAATTTTCTCACCCAAGTATAAACCATACTTAGAAATTACTACTATAATCTATTAGATTATGTTAACATAGATACAGAATAATTATCACAAATAAGCTACTTACTAGTTGTTATAAGATGAGAGTGTGAACAGATTTTGGTAGGGTTAGGGTTAGGACAGAAATAGAACAGCAGTATTATTATTAGTCTACAATGGGAAGTCATGTGAGATGATGTCATAGGCCTAGAATGGTCTAGAGTGGTCTATAGGTCTAAAAGGGTCTATGAGGCTAGAAGAGCCTAAACAATGACATCAGGGAGCATGTACACCACATTACTACCACATGGTCAACACATGGACATTAGGGTAGGATGCACAGTCTTGCACAGTTACTGTGGAGTAGATATGAGGTAAACATATGGCATTTAGAGCAGAAGGCACAGTAGACACATTGTTGTAGCATGGACCACTTGTAAATTGTATAAATAGGATAGGGCTCCTTGTCAAGTTATCTTGTAATCCCCACTACTAGATAGTCAGTTAAGAGCTTTGCTGAAGTAAGCATACTGCAGGGTCGTTATGACTAGTGATTGCTACAACACTAGTTGTGATACTTGAACTTATTAGTATTTCAGAGATTTAGTATAAGGAGATAATAATGATAGGTAATGAGTAGTATCAACAATAATAATTGATGAGCACTTTCCAATGCAAGTTCAATTATGTGAATCCATCTAGCCATTTATAAGATATTAGCAAATAAAGCTTTTACAGTTACTGATGGCCTGATATCTCAGTTGTTTGTTGTTGCTTTTATACATCCCATGTATATACAGATAGCCCTTATTTGGAGCTTTCCAGCTCAACTTAGTTTGAAAAAATTAGTCTACTGGTAAAGATACAAGCTGAATGAAGTTTGTAACAATAATAAGACTATTATAGCTGGGCATAGCTAGAATAGAGAAACAAATAGTAAATAATTGATAGATAAATATTATAGCAACTGTATAGAGACCTGTTTCTTTATACACTCTGCTTTCTTGTGCTTGAAATTTTGACTTAAAATCATCTGTTGATATAGATATTAGTTTTGATCTAATTTCTGGTACTATAGATATTAAAACAAATAAAACAGAAATACAGAGTTTGTATTTCAAGCTCTAAAATAAATCTAAGTTATATTGTCTATCTAAAGTATAGACAAAACTCATCTCTAGAAGAGATCTAAGAGAATATAATAAGGCCTCCTGAAGGTAGCAACTATCCTAAATACTAATGAATATATTTCAATCTGGTAGAATAAGACTAATATAAGCAAGAAATGTTAGTATCTAGATGGTTAGGAGCTCTAATGAAAATGTCTGGAATATTATCCAGAGATAGCAGAGGTGTTATGACTTAAGCTTATATACTAAGATCAAAGTATACTTGCTTGTATATAAGTAATACAAGAGAACTCAATAGAAATCTCTTTACAAACTGGTCTACCTTATATACTACTACTGATGGTCTGTGCTCACTACTGTGCATCCTACCCTAAATGACCATGTGTAGTACATGAGTTCAACATGTGGTAATTATGTTGTATAATGTCACTTGTTTCTAGAATCTTTTATAACTTTTTCTCAAGTTCTATGATCAATGTTGTGACCACATCATCAAATGTGACTGATGTCATCAATCACTTCTAACCCTAACCCCAGAGTTCTAAAAATAGAAAAGATGAAAAATAAATAAAAATAAAAATAAAAATAAGAAACAAAACAAAAAACTAAGTCTACTTTCTGTTGTTTTGACAATACTTGTATATTGAGTGATATAAGAGAATTTAATAGAATTTCTGCTACAAAGTAGTCTGCTTTATATATCTTTTTTAGTAATCTATGTCTCAAAAAACAGAAATACCTCTTATAAGTAAAAAGAGATACTATTAAAGTCAATAAAAATCAAGAAGAAATCTAGATAAAGGTTGCTTACAACAAACCTACTAATTATATATCTAAGTCTACAACCAGACCTATTATACTAAGAATGTGGAATTAAATAAGAATAAGAGATAAAATTGAGAAAACTATCTACAGAAACAGAAAAGTAAACTATTTGAGTACTTATAGAGGCTTAGAGGAAGAAAAAAGTTGTTCTTGAGAAGAGAAGGCAAAAATACTTGGATGCTTTTTCAAAAATTTAACAAAGTCCTTAGTTAATGGAAATGGATCAATTAAGAGACTGTGAGCAAACTTGGGACAGTTTGCAAAGATATATCAATATATTTTCTGCTAAATATGGCTATACAAACATTGAGTACACTCTGCAAGAAAAAAACCCTATCTATACTCTCCAATAGGAGTATGGTTAAAAATAGCTCTAGTCATCCTAATATATAATATAACTAGCTAGCTAATATGAGGAAACAAACTACCACTCTTATATTAGAATTGAAAATAGTAAACTTTATTTATTTTTATTTCTATTTATTTTCATATTTTTAGGCTTAGAGTTAGAAGTTAGTATAATATCACAACTATGACATACTATGAAAAAAGATATCACATATTAAGTTATATATATTATATATTACAGTATCACACAACTAGATATGAAAGATTCTAAAACAGACTATTAGTCTAGTATATATATGATAAATATATTAGACTAGGAACTCTATTGAGTTCTCTTATATAATCCCTATATAAGGTTCTTTTCTTAACTTAACACTTTGAAACTTGAATTGTAATAGCTTAGAATAGCTGGGCTAAAGTATTATAACTTAAGTATAAGAAAACTAGCTTCTTTAAAACTTTTCTCTTCCATGTTTTTTAACTGATCTATGTTCTGTGATTCTTTTTCACATACATACTCATCTGCTCATCTACTTTCTCATATACTAAACTCCATCAGTGTTAGAATTGTGAAGTTTGAACTTAAGTTTTTTCTAATATCTTTTCTATTTTCTTTTTCTTTTGATTTATTTTTTTATTTTTTTATTCTTAAAACTAGGGTTAGGGTTAAGTGACATCACAGCATACTGTCACACAACAGTCACATCACATGACAAGGTCACAGTAATACTCACATAATATAAGAAAACAAGTAAAAGATTTTAGAAGAATGATATTATATAATATATAACATATATTGACCTTAGAACAAATATATGGTCTATTTAGGGTAGGCTAAAGTAGTAGAGCATGGACCATCAATAAATAGTATATAATATAGACAAACTGTACAGAAGCTCTTTATTGAGTTTTCTTATGTTAATCCAATATAAGGTTCTTTTCTTAGACTAATCTTAATGTTATTGAATTATAATAATCAGGCTGCATACCAATACTCTAAACTATTTAGTTATGTCATTTAAATTTTATTTCTGATACTCTCTTGCTCTTCCATAATACTCTATAGTCTTCTAAAGTTTACTAGTATTATCTGCTTATTATTAGTCTTATTTTTATTTTATTTTCCATTTATTGTTAGGGTTTAGCATAATATTACAAGTCACAAGTTACTGTCACACATTGTCACACATATATAACAAGTCACATAACATGGTCACTGTTACACTGTTACAAGATTATATATTATAATAGAAAATAGTAAAAGAATCTGAAAGGAATAATAATATTATAGTATATTTAACATATGTTGAACTTAAGATAGATGCATATCTCTTTAGGGTAGGCTAATGGTAGCATAGCACAGACTAGTAGTCTAGTATATAAGATAGACAGTTCTGTATAAAGTTCTTTATTGAGTTCTCTTGTGTTAACCCTAATATAAGATTCTTTTACTTGACTTACTTTAAGGTCTTGTAATTGTAACACTCATCTGTTTTTCCACACTTCAGAAGTACTTACTAAGTATTTTAGTTCTCTTTTATTTTGATTTCTTTATTCTAAACCATTTCTAATTACTTAAGTATCATTATTTTTTACTTATATAAATGGAATTCTAACACATTAGAATAGATCTATTATTATATAGAGTAGTTGTTACCTTCAGAAATCCCCATTCTGTTCTTTTAAGATTTTCTGGAGAAGAGTGTATAGTCTAGTATTTCTTAGACAATAAAATTAAGATTTTCTGAAGATTTGAAGTACTTGGCTCTTCTGCTTAGTTATACTAATATGAAGTCCAAGAGTTATGATAAAAGGAAAACCTTATATTGATTAATTACTATTTTATCAAGTAGGCATCATTAGTATCTTCTATTACTTTTAGACAAGTTTTAGAGAGTTTTAGCAGCTTGGAAAAGACTAGAAAGATGAGTATCACTTAGTATCTTTAGTCATAAGGTTTGAATTGAGAGATGTCTTCAGAATGCATCATCTGGAATAGATAGTATTGTTGGAGACTTTCAATAAGCTTTGCAATCTATTCATCAGATTTTCCAAAAAAGCTTGTTATATAGTATAAGATTTATTGTTTAGAAGTGTGTTAGCTAGAAAAAGCATTTACAAGTGGATGTTATTCATATATTCCTTTTAATATTCTTTCTAACTTCATCCTTTTATATTCATGAGCACTCTTTCAGAAGTTTTATATATTTATATTTAATTCTTTATTTATATTATTTTTTCTATTTCTCCTCTCAATTCCTAATATAGATATCATTATATTTGAATTATATTTGAATTCTTTAGCACATAGTTAAGAGCAAGTATTATATAGTTCTTATTGTATTCTAGTATAATCTCTTTTCTGCTAGATCTCTATTGTTATAATCTTAAGTCCTTTAGAGTAAGACAAAAGAACAACTCTTGTATTGAGTAACATAAGAGAACTCAATAAAGATCCCTTTACAAACTAGTCTACCTTTTATACTACTACCAATGGTCTGTGTTCACTACTGTACACCCTACCCTAAATGACCATGTGTAGTATATGAGATCAACATATGGTATCCATGTTGTATGACGTCATTTGTTCTAGAATCTTCTACTCTATTCTCCAAGTCTTATAACCAATGTTGTGACCACACCATCAGATTGTGACTGATGTGACAGTGTGACAGATCACTTCTAACCCTAACCCTAGCTGTTCTAAAAATGAAGAAATAGGAAAATAAAACAAAATAAAAATAAAAATAAAAAATAAAATAGAGAGAACCTAAGTCTACCATTTGTGAACTTGACATCTATTATCAGCAGAGTTAATAGTATAGGTAAATCTACTTTATATATCTCTAGTACATGGTTTGTGCACACTTTATATCTAGCCTATTCTTAATACTATGAGTTATATATATATAATATTATTCTTCTAGATTCTTTTATATGTTACATGATGTTGTGACTGTGACACATATGACATCACATTACTTTTATTTAATAATTTTAGAATAAGAAAAAATAGAGAAAAATCAAAATAGACAAATAAGAGAAACTAAATAATAAAAGAAAAATAGAAAAGAAACAAGTTTACTGTTATGTCTGATATTAGAAGTGAATATTCTTTACTGTAGGCAACTTATGCTATTTAACTCAGCTTATTAGATTCCAAGATTGTTTGTTAGTAGATATAATTTCAGCAATCTTGTTGTCAAAAGAATATTATTTAGCTTATCTTGTTATAATTCAAGACTGTGATATATATGACTTTACATTAAACCTTAACTCTGAATCAAAAATAAGAAAATAAAATAAAAAGAGTTCACTATCTTTAACTCTAACAAACAGAAACATAGTCTAAGAGTTGTTTGAAATTAGACTCAATATGATGAGAGACTTGAGCATAACCCATGTCTAAGAATTCATAGCCTTAAATATCTGAATAATAAGTAGGGACAGAAAGTACTGAAATTAAGTATATAAAACTATAAGAGTCTGCTAAGTTTTTTAAGGTTTGGCTAGCTACAGGATATGAAAAGTCAAATAGATCCTATTTAGTATCTCTGACATTCAAGTTCCCTCCTATATAAAATAAGTTGGAGATGTTCAGAGCTTTATTAAACAAGAATTTCATAGTAGTATAAAGATTGTTAGAGTAGACATTTATAAAAAGAAATTAATATTTATCTTTGCTAAGGAGGAATAGAAGTTTTTGTGGTCAGCTATATTTCTCCTGAGAGAAAAACAAAATCTGGACAGTTTAGAATGAATAAAACACATAACTCTAGATATCAGAGTTTAAGATGATAAACTTGGTTTATTTTATTTTTCTTTCTTATTTTTATTTTCATTTGTATTTTATTTTTTTATTTGGGACTTTGGGTTAGGATTATAGTGTGACATCACATGTCACATATCACATAAAAGGACATAGAGCATTCTGGAATAATAATATTATACTATATATTAATAACATATAATATATATAGCTCTTAGAGTAGGTTAGAATTTATATAGCATAGACTACTAGTTTAGTATATATAAGGCAGGCACTCTATACTAAGAAGTTCTCTTGTATTAACCCAATATAAGGTTCTTTTGTTGACTTGACTCTTAGTCTTTGATTATAATACTAGATATTTACTTAAAGTTCTGTAGAAATTAGACTATCTAGAGATAAATGGAAGCACTAACAACTTTATCTTCTCCAAGAGTTATGGTAAATAGTACAAAGCAAATAAAATTCTAGAATGTTAAATATAGCTTATATTTAGACTTATAATAGTATTAGTATTATAAAATAAGCTACTTACTAATTGTGATATGTAATGAGTAGTATTAACAAGAATAATTGATGTTGTTAAATCTGAGATCTAATTTTTAAATACAGAGGTATATATACAAAAGAGTCATAGCATAAGTTGTTTCCATCACATAATTAAAACTTATATCTGATAGAAGCTATTATCTATTATAGTAGATATTAGGCTAATTTTAGAAGGTAACTAATTATATCACTATATTAATATACTTTTATCTCTATGAATACTTATCTCTATGAGATATACTATCTATTATCAGAAACAGTTTGACAAGAACTTTCCAACATAAGTTTAATAGTGTGAATCAGTCTAACTGTTTATAAAATATTAGCAAACAAAGCATTTACAGTCAATTATGGCCTGATATCTCAGTTGTTTGTTGTTGCTTTTGTATATTATATATGTGTGTGGATAGCCCTTATTTGGAGCTTTTGAGTGCAACTTAGTTTGTGAAAATCAGTTTACTAGTTGTAAAGATACAAGTTGAATGAAGTTTGTAACAAACATACTAGTTTTATATTATTGCTCTTAGAGATATTCTCTCATTTAGATAAAAAGAGTGATATAGAACAATGTAAAGCTATTGTTGAGGAATAAACTATCTCTAGTAATATCTCAGACTATTTCTGGTATTCTTCTTCAATATAGTATAACTTTGATAATGAAAATTAGTTTTATAAAAATTCAAATAGACTTAAACTCCCTAGAATACCTTTATTTCAAGCTTTTACACTTATGTTACAATATTCTCCTCTTCTAAGATATTCATTTTACAATTTAGTACTTAGAAGAGTTTATTAGCTTTTAGAAAAACTATTACTTAATACTTGTTATGAGAATAAAAGAGTAAATAATCTAAATGATGGATTTGAGCTCATTGTTATAACTTAAGCCTAAAGTGTTAGAACTAAGAAGAATTTTATATTGTATTAGAGTTACAAGTATTAAACTTTATTTTATTTTATTTTTTATTTTTCTTTTTGATTTTCATTTCTTTTAGTATTAGGGTTTAAGTATGATGGTCATGATCACAACTGTCACAAAACTGTTACATAATGTGTTATGTAAGTCATACACAATACTGTTATAGTAATAGTTACAAAGTTATGTAATCATAATGAAAGGTAGTGAAAAGTATTAGAACAATGATATCATACAATGTGCTTAATATATGTTATGTCAAGTTCACAAACAGTAGACTTAGTTTCTTTCTATTTTATTCTTCATTTTAATTTTCATTTCATTTTATTTTCTCATTTTTCTATTTTTAGAACATAGGGTTAGGGTTAGATCACAAGATACAGAGAACGAAGTAAAAGGGTCTAGAACAAATGATGTCATACAACATAATTACTACATGTTGACCTTATGTACTATACATGGTTGTTTAGGGTAGAGTACACAGTAGTGAGCATGGACCATTGATAGTAGTATATAAGGTAAACTAGTTTGTAAAGGGATTTCTATTGATTTCTCTTGTGTTTACTCTAATACAAGAGTTTGTGCTTTTATCCCACTCTAAGGATTTAAGTTCATAACATATTGACCTTAAGGTTTACATATATTCATTAGGGTAAGTTAGATGCAGTAGTAACATGTATTATCTAGTATAGTATATAAGATAGATATGTTGTATCTAGAAACTTCATTGAGTTTTCTTGTATAAACTCTATACAAGGTTCTTCTTATTGACCAACTCTAAGATCTTTAAGTTGTTATATATTGGGTTAATACAAGAAAACTTAATAAAGTTTCTAATACAAACTAATTTATCTTACATATATTAGATATAGTTCATATCAGAAGGTAAAAGTCTGTGGGATTGGCTTGAAAATATATTGTTACAACCTTATACTAAGCTTAGGTTATAACTCAGACAAAGACTTGAGATAGAATTATCACAAATAAGATACTCACTGGTTGTGATACTTGAACTTAATGGTGTTTCAGAGGTTCAGTACAAGGATGTGATGATGGTAGATGATGGAAAGTATCAATAAGAATAATTGACGTTGTTAAGTCTGAGGTCTAGCTCTCAGACACAGAGGTATATATACAAAAGAGTGATGGTCCATGCGCAAGCTGTTGCCATCACATGATCAGAACTCGTACCTGATGGGAGCTGTCAGCTGTCATAGCAGCTGTCAGGCTAATTTTAGAAGATAACTAATTATGTCACTACATTGATATGCTTGTATCTCTACCAATACTTGTCGCTTTGAGACGCATCATATATCGTTGGAAACGGATCAATGAGCACTTTCCAACGCAAGTTCAATCGTGTGAATCCGTTAAGCCGTTCATGAGATATTAGCAGATGAAGCTTTTACAGCTACTGATGGCCTGATATCTCAGTCGTTCGTTGTTGCTTTTGTACATCCCGCATATGTGCAGATAGCCCTCATTTGGGGCCTTCCAGCGCAACTTAGTTTGTGAAAATCGGTCCACTGGTTGTGGAGATATAAGCTGAATGAAGTTTGTGACAAGAATGAAGGAATATGTCAATTAGTAAAGCATAAGGATACAGACTTGTATTTAAACTATATATACTAACTAAACATGAGGTATCCAGCCATAATACATAAGTTTAATGAGTCATCATACAATAAGAAAAGAGTGAGGAAATAATGCCTACTATATGAGGTGCTGACTGAGACTACTTTGGTGCAGCCAATCATATCATCATTGCTCTTTACCCTGGTCTATGCTGAATATATGAGATATTAATTGTAACATGTATAAAGTATAAAAGCTTTATATGATGAGCTTAGAGATGCTGACTTGTCAGAATAACCTTGGCTTCAGCTTATGTACTATACTATCTGTCTGCTACATAGTCATAACTTCAGATGAATAGATGATGAGATAAGTACTGATGCTAGTGTGTTACTATTAAATATAGAGAATGAGTTTAATAGAAGTTATTTTTGTGAATTATCAGACTAGTGAGTTATAGTGTAACTACTAGTTTTATATACAAGTCAGATTTATAGCAGATGCTAGGGGTTTTAGTAAAGAAATTCTACTATAGAATACTAGGTTCAATAGGAGTATTCTTATTATAGAAAACTAGATACCTAAGTTGTTGTATCACTACTACAAAGATATGTTGTAAGAAGGATAGCTATTATTGCCAGAGTTGTGAATAATAAACTTTATTTTATTTTTTGTCTCTCTCTATTTTCTTTATTTTCTTTTCTTTTTATTTAATTTAGAGTCAGGGTTTAGTATGATATCACATATTACAAGATGAGATCACAGTTATAATTATATGATTATGTGTTACAAAGAAGATTCTAGGATAATAATGTTATATAGTATATTTTATACATGTTAATCTTATGATATATATATGTCTCTTTAGAGTAGGCTAGATTAGTATAGTATAAACTATAAGCCAAATATATATAAGGTAGATACATTGTACTTAGAAACTCCATTGAGTTCTCTTATAAACAATCTAATTTAAGAACTGTTCTTTTGACTTAACCCTAATCTTAAGTGTATAACAGCTATGGAAGATGAGCTTGTCTTAGAAATGTTATAATAACCTACTCTCAAGTCCATATGCTATCTATAAAACCAAGTGTTAGAGTTGTGAATATTAGACTCTACTTTATTTCAAATCTCTCTTATTTTAATTTTAATTTTATTAGAATTAGGGTTTAGTATGATATCACTGTCACTGTCACATATTATTATATGGTCATATAATCATATGTCATAATGAAATAATATAGAAGGTTTTACAATGATAATGTTATATATATATAATATATTTTACATATGTTGATTTTATAGTATATGTATATCTCTTTAGGGTAGGCTAGGTTAGTGTAGTATAGACCATGAGTCAAATATATATAAGATAGATATATCATACTTAAAAACTTTATTAAGTTTTATTATAATTACCCAATCCAAGATTATTCTTTTGACATAATACTTTTATCTTAAGTTCTTAATACTAAGTTATATTATAACTTTTTAACTAAGTTCAAATAAAATTAAAAAATGAAAGGAAAATAAATAAAAGGGAAAAATATAAATAAAAACCAAGTTTATTATTTGCAATTCTGATATTACTTCTCTTTCAAGATGTTATGGAATGCTTTAGATACTAATAATTTTTATTTTATTTTATTTTTCTGATTTTATATTGATTTTGTTTTCTTTTTCTTTTTTCTTTTGGACAATGAAGAGGCACATGACACTATAGTCACATGACATGTGACATCATAGGCCTAGAACATGGTAGAAGGATCTGAAATATAACATCAGAGCACATGTATACAACATGGTGGCCTTGAGTAGGAAATGAGGCGAATATAAGGTTGTAGCATAAACAATAAGGCAGGCTTAATTATTGGTAGCACAGACTAGGCATGTTTTGTATATATAGGACTCTAATTTAGCAGAGACTCCTTGTCAAGTTCTCTTGTGAACTTCCTACTTTATATCCATTCTAAGAGATTTGCTGTCTTGTGCTACTATTAGACTTTGTGTCTAGTGTGTTATGAATCAAGACTCAAAGGGTTAAGTCAAGAAACAACTCTTGTATGGAGTAACACAAGAGAACTCAATAGAGTTCCTAGTATAGAGTAGTCCATCTTATATACTAGTACCTATGGTCCGTGCTAACTACTGTGCACCCTACACTAAATGACTATGAGTATAACATGAGGCCAGCATGTGTTGTCCATGTTGTATAACATCACTTTGTTCTAGAACCTTCTACTTCCTTCTCTTATATCCTGTGACCAGTCTTGTGACTACACCATCAAGTTGTGACTGATGTGACAGCGTGACTGATAGCCCCTAACCCGAGCTGTTCTAAAAATAGAAAAATAAATGGACAGAAAACCAATAAAATAAAATAAAATGAAAAGAGAAATAAAATAGAGTCTACCATCAACGATCTTGACATTTGTTGAGAGAATGAAGAAAGTTCACGAAGAAGCAGAAGTGGCATTAAGGAAGACGCAAGAAGAAATGAAGAGGTACGCAGATAGAGGAAGAAAGGAAATGGAAGAATGGAAGAAAGGGGACCAAGTCTTGTTAAGCACTAAGGATTTAGTGTTTAAGGAGAAACCCACAAAGAAGTTGACAAAAAGGTATGTAGGACCTTATGTGATTGAGGAGGTAGTGTTGTCGAACACGGTGAAATTACGATTGCCAAGTTCGATGAGGATCCATCCAGTAGTAAATGTAAGCCAGATAGTATGGTACAAGAAACAGGTGGAGGGGCAGAAAAAAGAGAAAGGAAAACCAGTAGAAGTAGAAGGAGTCGAAGAATAGGAAGTGGAAAAAATTCTGAATAAAAAGAAAATAAGGGGAGTAGAGAAGTATCTGGTACGGTGGAAAGGGTTCACAGCAGAGAGGGATACTTGGGAAAGGATAGAAAACTTGAAAAATGCCGAAGAAGCCATAAAGGAATTTGAGAGGAAGATGAGTGTGGAGGTTAGAAGGCAAGAAAAAATAGATATGGCAGAGGAGAGGGACTTCAGAAGGGGGGAACTACCAGGGAAGTTCACGGCAAAAATATTGTATAGGTGGGATGATCAAAAATTCAAGGAGGAGTACTTAAATAAGTTAGAAAAAAATTGGAAGAAGTGGAAGAGAGATAGGCAGATCGATGAAAGTGAGTATTTGGGGGGAGTGGAAGAAAAAATGGAGGAAGAAAATGAAAAGATAGGAAGAAGAGACTGGAGAGTTTCTCTGGAGGAGAAATCTTAAGAGGGGGGTAATATCAAGATCACTAACAATGGACTTAATTTTTATTTTTCTTTTCTTTTCTTTTATTTTTCTATTTTTAGAACAACTCAGGTTAGGGATTATCAGTCACGCTGTCACATCAGTCACAACTTGATAGCATAGTCACAAGACTGGTCACAGGATATAAGAGAAGGAAGTAGAAGGTTCTAGAACAAAGTGATGTTATACAACATGGACAACACATGCTGGCCTCATGTTATACTCATAGTCATTTAGTGTAGGGTGCACAGTAGTTAGCACGGACCATAGGTACTAGTATATAAGGTGGACTACTCTATACTAGGAACTCTATTGAGTTCTCTTGTGTTACTCCATACAAGAGTTGTTCTTTGATCCTACTCTAAGGGTTTAAGTTCATAACATTAGAACTCGATTCCTATTCCTGGGACCGCTTAACACTAGCCTTCCCTAACTTACTCTTTACTCATCCTCAACCGAAGAACAACACTGTTCTTTAGTTAAGAAGCTATTGCTGGGCCCTAGGCATAAGGGGTACACTAGCCAGACAGGGGAAGTTTGGCCGTTCATTTGCACTAAAGCCCACTAGTGTACTTTGAATGTATCACCTTTTGTGGACGTGTTATTTACACCTTTCTCCTATCAGCCTTGTGCTACATATCCACTTGTGGTGTGTCTATGCAGAGGAACAGTAGTTTGTTCTTAAAACAGCTACTTAGAGTAGAACGACCTTCTTAGGTCAAAATCGCATACCCTTTTCCTTAAGGCAGTAGTCGGTTGGTAAAAGTAGTCAGTAACAGTGTAGGCAGGGTAAGAAGAAGACCTGCTATCACTTACCGAGATTGCTTCATCATCAGAATATGAGTCTGAGAGTGAAACCAGCACGGGTTCCGCTCTCCCATTATATACATCATCACCACCCTCACCACCACCACCATCATCATCACCCACTCCTATTGACTCACCTCCCTCATATCACAACATGAGTCAAATCAACTTCCAAGAGATCATTCGTCAACAGCAGGAGCAAATGGCAGTCATGCAGGTGCAGATACAAGCCCTGCTGGCAGCAGCAGGAGGAGTGGGAGGAGAAAGAGGAACAGCAGGAGCCAACACAGGGGCCCACATGGAGGTGGCAAAACCGGCCATCTTCAACGGAGAAGCAGGAAGAGTAGGAGGTTTTGTTACGGCTTGTAGGCTATACATCAAAATGAGATTGAGAGGAAACACGGTGGAGGAACAGGTACAATGGGCACTGACATATGTGCAAGGAGGATCTGCGGATGTTTGGAAAGAAAATGTAATGGACAAAATCGAAGCAGGGGAGATAGAATTTGAATTGGTAGAAGAGTTTTTTACATGTTTAAAGAAGGAATTTGGGGGAGGAGAGGAGGAGTTGGTAAAGGCGGCAGAGTTGAGGAAGTTGGAGCAGGGAGGAAGGACGATGGAGGAGTTTGTTCAAGAGTTCAAGAGGGCAGCAAGAGGGAGTGGATATGAGGGAAGGCCATTAGTGGAGGAATTCAAAAGAGGGATGAATGGGGGGATCAGAAGGAAGTTGATGGAGGCGGAAAACCCGCTGACCTCCATAGAAAACTGGTATAGAAGGGCGACAGCATTGGATAGAAACTGGCAGGAGAGCAGGAGAGAGGAGAAAAGGTTGAGGAAAAAGGAGGTAGGAGGGGGAGCACAGAAACAGAGCCTGCCACAACCATTGGTGTGGCAGAGGAGGCAACCACTGCCTCAGCAGGCGACAACAGGGCCTGCTCCGATGGAGGGTGTGGAAAGAACAAATGCGGTAGTGGTAAGAGGATCGGGGCAAGGGACAGGACAGAATGCGGAGGTTCCTCAGAGAAGGGACCCGTTTGCTATGGAGGTAGACAGGGGGAGGAATTGTTATGCTTGTGGGGGTTTTGGGCACATGGCCCGTAATTGCAGGAACAGGGGAAGAGTGATGAGGAGGGTAGAAATAGGTGGAGGAAGGTTCGAGGGCAATATTGAACAAATCGGACATTTAAAAGAGGTGGAGAACTTAGAAGCCCTTGACTAAGTTCTTATAACAAATTTAATGTATTAGCTACGCAAATAGATGCTGGTACATCAGATTTAGAGGGAATTGAGAAAGAAAAAGAAGTAAGAAGAGTTGAAAGGAAGCTATTACGGGAAGTGACAATAAAAATAGGGTTAGAAAGGCTGGATACACAGAAAGGAATCATGATGGAGGCATTATTGGACAGTGGGGCAACTGGGTTGGTGATGAGTTCAGAATTCGCAAGGAAAAAGGGGTTTAAGTTGAAAAAACTAGAGAGGCCAATACAAGTAAGAAATGTGGATGGGTCGTTCAACAGAGAAGGACCAATAGAAAATACGGTGGAAGTAAATGTATATTATAAAGGACATGTAGAAAGGACGGAGATCGATGTAATAGGGGGACAGAAGTGGGGAGTAATCTTGGGGATGCCATAGCTAGAATGCCATAATCCGGAAATAGACTGGAAGACAGGAGAAGTAAAGATGACGAGGTGTCCACAAGAATGTGGGAGGCAATGGAGGCCAGTGCAAGGGAAATCAGGGTGGGAAAAGCAGAAGGAGGAAGAGGCAAAGGAGGAAGCAGAGAGAAGGAAGGAGAAAAGAGAGAGGGAAAAGAAGAAAAAACAGAAGAAAGGGAAGACAATAGAAGTAAGAAAAGTAGCAGAGGAGTGGGAGATATAGGATGAAGAAGAAAAGGCGGCGAAGTCGGAGACAGATGTGAAGAAGTTAGTTCTAGAGAAGTTCTATAAGTGGATCAAGGTCTTTAGTAAGAAGCAGTTAGAGAGGATGCCCACAAGAAAGCTTTGGGATCATGCTATAGATATGAAGGAGGGATTTGTGCCAAGGAAGGGGAAGGTGTACCCATTGTCGAGAGAAGAGAGAGAAGAAGTGCAAGAGTTCATTCAAGAACAACTGAGGAAAGGGTACATCAGACCCTCAAAGTTGTCTCAAACAGCACCGGTGTTTTTTGTAGGGAAGGAGGATGGCAAGAAGAGAATGGTACAGGACTACAGATATTTAAACGAGTGGACAATTAAAAATAATTATCCCTTACCATTAATTTCCGATGTATTAGAGAACATAGGCACGAAGATGGTATTTACAAAGATGGACCTCAGATGGGGATACAATAATGTACGGATAAAGGAGGGAGATGAGTGGAAGGCGGTGTTTACCACACCAGAGGGATCTTTTGAACCCATGGTTATGTTCTTTGGGTTGACGAATTCACCAGCAACTTTCCAGGCGATGATGAACGAATTACTCAGGGATTTAATTAACACTGGGAAGGTAGCAGCCTTTATTGATGATGTGATAATAGGGACAGAAACAGAGGAAGGACATGATGAGTTGGTGGCGGAAATAATAAAAAGGTTGGAGGAAAACGATTTATACGTCAAACCAGAGAAGTGCAAGTGGAAGGTGAGGGAAGTAGGATTTTTGGGAGTAGTGATAGGACCGGAAGGGATTAAGATGGAAGAAGAGAAGGTGAAGGGTGTATTGGACTGGCCGACACCACAATGTGTCAAGGATGTACAGAAATTCTTGGGGTTGGCAAATTACTATTGCCGATTCATCAAGGGTTTTGCATCCATAGCTAGACCTTTGCATGATATGGTAAAGAAGGATAAGAAGTGGGAGTGGACAGAGAAGCAGGAGGAGGCATTTAGAGTGTTGAAGGAGAGGTTCACAAAAGAACCGGTGTTAGCAGCGCTGGACTTAGACAAAAAAATAAGGATGGAAGTAGATGCATCGGATTATGCAACGGGTGGAGTATTATCTATGGAATGTGAAGATGGACTTTGGAGACCGGTAGCATTTCTATCGAAGTCATTGAATGAGACAGGGAGGAACTATGAAATTCATGACAAAGAGATGTTAGCCATTATAAGAGGATTGGAAAACTGGAGGCATTTATTAGAAGGGGCGTGATTCAAATTTGAAATATGGACAGATCACAAAAATCTGGAATATTTTATGAAGGCGCAAAAGTTGAACAGAAGACAGGCACGATGGGCATTATACCTGTCTCGGTTTGATTTCACTTTGAAACATGTACTGGGAACAAAAATGGGGAAGGCAGATGGATTAAGTAGGAGATTGGACTGGAAAATAGGTGTAGATAAGGACAACGAGAATCAGACATTAATCAAGGACAATTGGATTCGCAGTATGTATGACGTAGTTGTAGAGGGACCAGAGGTAGATTTAGTAGAAAAAATAAAAAAGGCTAGAAGTAAGGACGAGGATGTAGTTAGAGTAGTAGAGAAGATGAAGAAGGCAGGAGTAAAGGAGTTGCGAGGAAACGAGTGGAAGATAGAAGGGGAGTTGGTGTTGAAAGAAGGGAAGATATATGTACCAAAGGATGAGGAATTGAGAGTGGAGATAATCTGGCTACATCATGATGTGCCGGCAGCGGGACATGGAGGGAGATGGAAGACAGTAGAGCTGGTGACGAGGAATTATTGGTGGCTGGGAGTGATTAGAGATATGGGCAAGTATGTGGAAGGATGCGATTTATGTCAGAGGATGAAGAACAGGACTGAGGAACCAGCAGGGAAGTTGAAGTTGAGTGAAGTACCACAAAAGACATGGACACACTTAACAGTAGATTTTATTACAAAGTTGCTGGTAGTAGCAGGGAAAGATGCGATACTGTTGGTATGCGACAGGTTGTCCAAAATGACGTACTTTGTGGCAACAACGGAAGGGACGTCAGCGGAAGGGTTAGCGAGATTATTCTGGGATAATGTGTGGAAGCTGCATGGGTTACCGGAAAGTGTAGTGTCAGATAGAGGGCCTCAGTTTACAGTGGAATTGACGAAAGAGTTAAACCGGATGTTGGGGATTAAGACGAAACTGTCAACCGCGTTCCATCCTCAGACAGATGGACAAACAGAGAGGATGAATCAAGAATTGGAGCAGTATCTCTGACTCTTTATCGAACATAGACAGAAAGATTGGCCAGAGTGGTTAGCGGCAGCAGAGTTTGCAGTAAATAACAAGGTTCACACAGCAACCAAGGTTTCACCTTTCATGGCAAACTATGGAAAAGAATTGAGGATGGGAGGAGATATTAGAAAAAAAGGGAAAGTGGAAAGGGCAATGGAATTTGTAGAAAGAATGAAGAAAGTTCATGAAGAAGCAGAGGCAGCATTGAAGAAAACCCAAGAAGAAATGAAGAGATATGCAGACAGGGGAAGAAAGGAAACCAAAGTATGGGAGAGGGGAGATCGAGTACTGTTGAGCACTAAGGATCTAGTGTTCAAAGAGAGACCGAGCAAGAAATTTACAGAGAGATATGTGGGTCCATATGCGATAGAAGAAGTAGTGTCATTGAATGCAGTAAAATTACATCTACCAAGTTCGATGAGGATTCATCCAGTAGTAAATGTGAGCCGAATAGTTCGCTATAAGGAACAAGTGAAGGGGCAAAAGGTAGAGGAAGGGAAACCGGTGGAGATAGAAGGAGTTGAAGAGTGGGAGGTGGAAAAAATATTGAACAAGAAAAAAATAAGGGGAGTGGTGAAGTATTTAGTACAGTGGAAAGGATTTACGGTGGAAGGAGATACCTGGGAGAGAAAATAAAACTTGAAAAATGCAGAAGAGTTAATTAAAGAGTTCAAACGGGGGGAAGTACTAGTGAGACGAGAAGTGGAAGAAGAGGGAGAGTATAAAAGAATGGAGTTGCCAGGAAAATATACGGCAAAGTTGTTGTATGGATAGGATGATCAAAGATTCAAGGAGGAATATTTAAATAAATTAGAAAAAAATTGGAAGAAGTGGAAGAGGGATAGACAGATTAATGAGAGCGAACACTTGAAAAGGATAGAAGAAAACATGGAAGAAGAAAATGAGAAGATGAGAGGAAGAGATTGGAGAGTTTCTCCGTAGGAGAAACCTTAAGAGAGGGGTAATGTCAAGATCGTTGATGGTGGACTCTATTTTATTTTCTCTTTTCATTTTATTTTATTTTTTTGGTTTTCTGTCCGTTTATTTTTCTATTTTTAGAACAGCTCGGGTTAGGGGCTATCAGTCACGCTGTCACATCAGTCACAACTTGATGGCATAGTCACAAGACTGGTCACAGGATATAAGAGAAGGAAGTAGAAGGTTCTAGAACAAAGTGATGTTATACAACATGGACAACACATGCTGGCCTCATGTAATACTCATGGTTGTTTAGGGTAGGGTGCACAGTAGTTAGCACGGACCATGGGTACTAGTATATAAGGTAGACTACTCTGTACTAGGAACTCTATCAAGTTCTCTTGTGTTACTCAATACAAGAGTTGTTCTTTGATCCTACTCTAAGGGTTTAAGTTCATAACAACAAATGCTGTCGCACTTTCTACTTTTCATTTTCTTCTAATGTCCCCTCCCATTCTCATTTCTTTTCCATAATTTGCCATAAATGGTGAAACCTTTGTTGCTGTATGTACCTTATTGTTTATCGCAAATTCTGCTACTGCCAACCACTCTGGCCAATCCTTCTGCCTATGCTCAATAAAGAATCGGAGATATTGCTCCAATTCTTGATTCATCCTCTCAGTCTGTCCATCTGTCTGAGGATGAAATGCTGTCGACAACTTTGTCTTGATTCCTAACATCCTATTCAGCTCTTTTGTCAACTCTGCTGCAAACTGAGGTCTCCTATCTGACACTACACTCTCCAGTAATCCATGTAACTTCCATACATTGTCCCGGGATAATCTTGCTAACCCCTCTGCTGACGTTCCCTCTGTTGTTGCCACAAAGTACGTCATTTTGGACAACCTGTCGCATACCAACAGTATCGCATCTTTCCCGGCTACTACCAGCAACTTTGTAATAAAATCTACTGTTAAGTGTGTCCATGTCTTTTGTGGTACTTCACTCAACTTCAACTTCCCCGCTGGTTCCTCAGTCCTGTTCTTTATCCTCTGACATAAATCGCATCCTTCCACATACTTTCCCACATCTCTTGTCACTCCAGGCCACCAGTAATTTCTCATCACTAGTTCTACTGTCTTCCACCTTCCTCCATGTCCAGCTGCCGGCACATCATGGTGTAACTGAATTACTTCTGCTCTCAACTCTTCATCCTTTGGTACATACACCTTTCCCTCCTTCAACACTAAGTCTTCTTCAATCTTCCACTCATTTCCCCTTAACTCTTTAACTCCTGCCTTCTTCATCTCTTCCACTACTTTAACTACATCCTCATCCCTACTTCTTGCCTTTTTTATTTTTTCTACTAAGTCTACTTCTGGTCCTTCTACAACTACTTCATACATACTACGGATCCAATTGTCTTTAATAAATATTTGGTTCTCATTGTCTTTATCTATGCCTACTTTCCAGTCCGCTCTCCTACTGAGTCCATCCGCTTTTCCCACCTTCGTTCCCGCTACATGCTTTAAGGTAAAATCAAACCTAGACAAATATAAGGCTCATCTAGCCTGCCTTTGGGTTAGGGTTAGGGTTAGGGTGTGACGAAGCTGGCACAACGGATGGGGAACTTATCCCCACCAGCCATTTTGTCTTTTATAGACTCGTCAGGTGCTTTTAGCATACATGCCAAAACATGTCGAAAATAGCACTTTCACACAAGGTGATAATGCCATTGGCGGCAGATTACCAAGAAGATAGCAAACATAACTACTTCTTCTCACACTATAAAAGACTTATTGCTGATTGGTTACCAAATGATCGGTAATCTAAAAATAGCAACCAACTTATTTTTAGCACAGCGATACTACGCATCGTTCCTATTAAGTTGCTTTCCCGCCCTAAGCCGAGAACAACTGCAATCATCACAGGATAGGAAAGGGAAATCATTCCCATGCCTGCTTACAAATCGTTTGTATCATCTCGGGAAGGTCAACCGTTTGGTTCTTACGTAATCGTCTTCTATAGTGTTGCTTAGTCATGACGCACTAAGCAGCGGTACTTACCTAAGCAAGTTTCCCACGCACAGACCTGAAGTCATGTGATGTCTCTCCTAGAATTATGTTAGGATAGAGAATAGCTATACTTCAGAAAAAAATCATACCAGGGATATCTTCAGAGTATATTATCTAGAATAGTTAGTGTTGTGGTGAGCTCTTAAAGAGCTATTTAATCTATTTATTAGATTTTTTAAGAGAGCTTGTTATATAGTGTAAAGTTTACTATTTAGAAGTGTGTTAGGAAGAGAATATATCTATGAGTAGATGTTCTTTGTCTCTTTCTTTTAATATATACTTATTTTTATCTTCTCTTTAAGTTCCTGATTCTGATAATATCCCCTTCAAATTCTTTAGCATGCAGTTAAAAGCTAATATTGTATGATTATTATTATATCTTAGTAAACACCTCTTTTCTACTTATCAGCAGAGAAAGTCAAATAGAGTGATTGTTATGATTCAAAGCTCAAAGGGTTAAGCAATGAACTAACTCTTGTATTGAGTGACACAAGAGAACTCGATAGAGTTCTTAGTACAGAGTAGTCTACCTTATATACTAGTACCCATGGTCCGTGCTAACTACTGTGCACCCTACCCTAAATGACCATGAGCATAACATGAGGCCAGCATGTGTTGTCCATGCTGTATGACATCACTTTGTTTCAGAACCTTCTACTTCCTTCTCTTATATCCCATGATCAGTCTTGTGACTACGCCATCAAGTTGTGACTGATGTGACAGCGTGACTGATGCTCCTAACCAGAGCTGTTCTAAAAATAGAAAAAGAAAAGAATAGAAAAGGAAAAATAAAATAAAATAAGAAATAAAAATAAAAATTTAAGTCCATTGTCAGCAATCTTGACAGTGATGAAGAAGAGTCTATGTAGGAGAATATGACTTTTTGGACTCTTTAGAGCATTTACTTAGATAGGGCTTTCTAATACCAAATACTATGGACTTCCATATGGACTTTTTCATTCTTATCCAAACTCTACTGCAAGAACTATAAACTTTATTATTATAGTAGTACAACTCTGCTGCATACCTGTAAACTTTATCACTACCAGCCCATACTTAGACCAGTTAGTCTCTATTGTCATCAGATATACTCTATCTTTTCAGATACTATTCTGGAATTTTATCCAGATTTCTGATTATCTATATACTATTATTCTAATAGTTAGCTCAGTATTTTTCCACTAGATTATAATGGAAAATAAGATATTTATAACAGTGTTCTCCTTCAGAAAACCTCATTTTATTCTCTTAGATTTTCATAAAGATAGATTGTACTTGATTAGTAGCCTTTATAATGTATACTCAGGTTTTTCTAAAGATTTGCAAACTCTGTACACCTTGTGGACTTTTTCTAGTTGCTTTAACCAACTAATCATGTTACTATGTTGACATGCTTATATCTTTGTGAGTACTGATTTTTTTGTAATATGCTATATATAACTGAAGACAGTTTGATGAATACTTTCTGTTACAATCAATCTCTCAGGTCTACCAGATAGTTATCACATGGACTACAGGTGCTGGGGTTGTTTTATTTATGACTCAATAATCAGCTGTGCCATATGTTATCTTAGTTAGTGCCTCATGTAGTAGGCATTGTTGCTTTATATTTTCCTAATGTTATTTAACTCATTTACCTCATGTATAATGGATGTATTCTTCATAATCATAGGTATATATAGCTATAAATACAATTTTGTATCCTTATGCTTTTCCAATTGATCATTCTCTATTACTTACTCAAGTTTTTGCCAAAGTTGCAACCTAAGCCATACTAAAGATCATAATATTTGGTAAAGTGTCACCAGGCTTATCTTGCAAAAAAAGAATATATAGTAGTTAGGCTACTAAAGAGATTTACAGTTTCAGACTATTCAGCAAACAGAGTATTTGAGAAAAGCCCACAGATAGCAAGATAAGTCAATATTGAGAATACAAAATAGAAGTATTATCAGAATGACTAGGATCATTGAAGATTATAGAAGATGCCTCAGAAAGAACTACAGAATATACAGATGACATATTGGCAGCATCAGAAAATACACAGAGCAAACAGGTAGAATTGCCTAAGAGTATAGTCCTGAATCCAGAGTAGTTTGATGGAGATAGAACAAAGACTGGTAGAGAGGAATCCAATTATTTCTCAAGAGTAACAGAGTTACTGAAATAGATGATAGGATCACCGTAATTCTTGTCTGTCTTAGAGGGAGTGTAGCTGGCATATGTACATAGAAGAAGCTTGATAAGCTAGACAAAGAAACAGACACCCAAGATTGGGACAAGTTTGTTAGGAAAATCAAGATGATGTTCAGTAACAAAAGTAAAGCTACAGATACAGAATGAAATATTGAGATGTCCAAGCAGAGTAAGAAGCACATTGCCAATTTCATTATTAGGTTTAAAGCATTAGCTATAAAGACTGACACAGATAAGTTACACAAAATCTTCTTATTGAAGAAGAATATTTGGGCAGACATAATCAAGATGATATTAGAATATCTACCAATGATAGTACCAGAAATGCTCAAGGAATGGAAGATGGCTATTACCTCAGTAGGATAAGGTTATAAGTCTGCAGAAAGCAGAAATAAGTATAGAATAGAAACAAGAATAACCTATAGAGAGAGAGGAATACTCATAGATATTAGAAAATCCAAAGACAACTTTGACAAAGATAGGAAGCCATAGTACTTCAATTATGATATATACAAGCATATGGAAAAGAGAAACTGAAGGCTAAAAAGAGAAAGAGATACTAGGAAATATTACAAGTGTGATAAAGTAGAACACCTAGTAAGAGATTGCAGGACAGAACAAAGGATGAAAAACAAAAGCATTTAGAAGAATGCAATGGAGAAACTAATAACAAGCAGAAGAGTTTTGTTAGAGATTCAGAGTAGGCATGATATAACAAACCTATGTACATAGTAATTCCTAAAATCAATATGTTATTCCAAATCAAGGAAACAACAAAGAGAGGAAACTAAATATATAAACCAATATCAAAATCAAGGATAGAAAGATATTATGGCTACAAGTACTAGTGGATTCAGGATGTACATATGTAAGAATCAACAAGAAACTAGTAAAGGATGAGAAAATCAAGATAGAACCAATAAACATATTATTTAAAGTGTTCAATGCAAATGGAACTAAGAATGGAGTAGTTATGAGGTTTGCACTATTGAAAGTTGAGGTTAACAGACACAAGAAAAGAATCAATGCAGCAGTCAAAAATTTAAATGGAATGAACATGTTTCTAGAATATGACTGACTGGTAAAACATAACCCAGAAGTTAACTGAAAAACAGGCACAATACAGTTTACAAGATATCCAAGAACATGTAAGATACAATATCAGAACATATTGTTTACATCAAGAACTAGGAGAATACAACTTACAAACAACCAAGACCAAGGACAACAGGAAATAGAAAAGAAGTCAGATTTCACAAATCCAGGAAATCTTCCAGAATATATTCAACCATTTACTCATCTGTTCAACAAGAAGAAATTTGAAAAGATACTAGAGAGAAGAGAATAGGACTATGAGATCAATATAATGGAAGATGCACCAAAGAAATTAAATGTAAAAGCATATAATGACCATCAAGGAACAAGAATCCTTAAACAAATAATTGGATGAACAACTTCAAGCAGGACTAATTATAGAATTAAGTTCATGATATGTGGCACTATTTTTTTACATTCCAAAGAAGGATAAATCATTACAATTGGTACAAGACTACAGAAATCTAAATCAACATACAATAAAGATCTTATCTGGGGGTATAACAATGTATGAATTAAGGAAGGCAACAAATAAAAAACAGCATTCCTGATGAACAAAGGACTGTTCAAACCAAAAGTGGTATGCTTCAGTCTATGCAATTTGCTGAGAACATTCTAAAAGATAATAAACAGTATTTTCCAGGAACTATCACACAAATGAGTACTGGTGAACTATATGAATAACTTTGTGATACCTGCTAGAACAAAAAAAGAACTGGAGAAAAGAACAATATATTTCTTAAAGATAGTAGAGAAACATAATCTTTGTTTCAAACAGGCAAAATGCAACTTTGATGCTGAGAAAATACCCATATTGAGAGTAGTAGTTGAATAAGGAGAAGTTTATATGGACAACAATAAGATCAAGGTGGTCAAGGAATAGAAAACTCCTACAAAAATAAAAGAAGTAGAAAGTTTTTTAGAGATCACAAACTTCTACCAATAATTTATCAAGAACTTCATTCATATGGGAAGAAGAGCACCAAAATGCATTCAAGGAACTTAAGAACAAGATTCCAAGTCAACTGGTACTTGCTTTTCCAAAGAGAGAAGGAAAATTTAGAGTAGAAACAAATGCTTCAGAATATGTAATTAGAAGAGTCTTATTCCAAGAACAAGAGGAAAAGTGAAAACATATTACATTCTTATCCAGAACAATACAACCAGCTGAAAGGAATTATGAGATCTATGATAAAGAATTACTTACAATAGTGAAATCCTTGACAAAATGGAGACAGTATCTACTAGATGCCACAAAGAAATTCAAAGTCTGAACAGACTATGAAAATCTCAAATATTTCCAAGAACTGCATAAACTTAACAGATGGCAAGTAAAATAGTACTTGAAGCTACAAGACTATAACTTCATAATATAACATATTCCAGAGAAGACAAACACAAAAGCAGATATATTGTTCAGAAAAGATCAAGTGGATATCAAAGAAGACAACAAAGATATTAATATGCTCAAAGATGAGCTGTAGACAAGAAGAGTTACTACAGAAGCAGAAGTAATAGTAATCCAAGAAAACCAAGTGATAAAATAAGCTACTTTACTGCTTTTGAACCTTAGACATGTGGCAGGTCACATTATGAGAGAACATGATATATATGACTTTAATAATAGATTCAACCTTTATAAAAGAAATACAGGGATGTGTGGAGACACTCTGATGAATAGCCACTGGGAGGAATTGATTGGGAAGGTGGAGGAGTTTCTTCATGCTACTGACCATCCAGAGAATAACTATTGCATATACATTCAACAAATTATTCAATATAGTTCTGATAGTGGACAGTGCCTTAAAAGCTTTTTTAAGCTATACATGATTGAGACAATGTTGTTATTGAGTGCAAGTGGCTGTGCATCAACCCTTGTTGACCTCCAACAACAACTGGCAGACAGGGCATGATGAATATATAGGTGGATAGTTCTCATTCAATTGTTAACAGAATATTTCACCAAGCCCTGAGTGATCATCCTGATTTGCATCATGTAGTCAATGCCCAAGTAAGTATCTTGTGTCAGTCATTCAAGTGATTTGTGCTCAAAAATGGTGATCATAGTTAGATAAGTGAGGTTGTGACTGTTATTTTGTTCTAATATATTCTACTCTTACTTAAGTATAGTATATTATTACATTACCATTTCCATGATGCTTTCTATCCTCAGTTGGCAATAAGCCTTAATGTTCTTCCTCAGCTTACTTTCACTGCATCCTGTAATTTATACAAACCACTGATAATCTCTATCACTGAGTATGTAAGAATGAAAGTAACACTGAAATGATTTGGTGAATACAAGGAAAATAGGAACAATTAACCATACCCTGAAGTATTCCATTCTTGAGGTACATATTCAAAATAAGCATATTATTTCCTTGAAATTGAGATTCATCATTGAGGTAGGGATATATATATTATCATTACAAGGTGGATATGTCTGTGTTAAATATTCATGAAATCTGAATGCTTAAATTGTTTTACTTAGAGAGTGAGCACATACTCCTAAAAATTTGCATGACTGTACAAGCACCAATTTTCCAGATCTTTCTACAATACATTCTTTGGAACCATTCTCAATTCAAAATCATGTGTATGATTATTTACAGGCTCAGGTGGTGTCAACATGCAACTTTATGTAAGATTAACTTTCATGGATATTTTGATTACTCCTCATTTTCCTTCTGTATTCTGTATCATTATAATATACAATAGAAATGCAAATATGTGTACCAGATGAGCTTGGAATACTTCAGCATATTTCTGAGTAGGCAAAGACAACAAATCATCTCTGATGCAGTCATGTCTTGAGTTTGTATAATAGCTTTGAACTCAAAAGTACTAGCATAAGCAAACTTTCCAGCTCTTTCTGAGCATAACAAATACTTATCCATTTCACTTATGAAACATATACCAAGATAACTGCTTGGAGCTGTTGATTTTATTTCTAACCAATATCACTTAATCTATATAAGTAAACCATTATGACCTTGCTAATTTAAATTAGCTATCTAAATTAGTTGTTAGTATTCAACCAAAATATAGTGATAACATGCTTGCAGCTTTACTTGTAGATAGATTTCACACCAATCAAATTCTGCCTTATGCTTTACACTTCCCAAAGATTATATTTGGAAGTGAATAGAGAATGAGTACTGATATATAAAACCTTGTATGTGTTCAATTGTGCCATAGTCATCTAACATCTTGTCATAGATATTTGAGTTTATTACTAGAAGGTGGCTATTTAGCCTACAGAAATGAAATGTATGGACTACAGGATACCATGATCTTACTCATATATAGAGACAAGTGAGCGAAGATATTAATCTTTGATATTAAACTTGGAAAAGTGATTCAAAGACCATTTCCATAAAGATGACTTGATAAGCCACCTAAGTTATAGCAACTGTATATTCAGGCCACCACTATTGCTCTGGTCATGTCTACAAGTAGTTATCCTATCAAATGATTTAGGCCATTTTCTGAAAATTCTCACTAACCAGTCCTTAAATATAGTTATTGATAGTGTCAGGCAATAGAGTTCAAATGAAAGAAGTATCATTCTATTTATCCTGCCTATGAATAGTATACTTGAGTAACTATGTTTTTCATTATCAGACTATAAATATAGAATGGGCAAGTGGCTAATAGGTGTAAGAAATTTTCTTGCTTGACCACTTCTTATTCTTAGTCAAATGAACAAGGGATTATTTTGATATTGATTTCATCTATGCTCTAGATCATACATTTGTCCACTCAATGAACACTGGAATAATTCTGAAAGTCTAGGAAATCATTGCCTATGCATACTTTTAAAAAAAATTCTTATTATTTGCTTGACTGTGCAAGCTTGTATATACCTCAGTCTCAGTCTTGGACTCAGAAAGCCAAAGTTATTTATAGGCACTATTACAATGAATGACTGTGAAATAAAAGCATAATATTCAATTATAGGTTTCTAGTACTATCTTTGAATGCTTCTATCACCATTGTTGTGATTGCACATTATAAAAATATGTATGCTGATAATCCAATGAGTTTATTTGATTCTACCCAGAAACTATTACTATTTTTATTTGCAGGCAGCATTGACTTGTCAACTGATTATCAACTAATCACATTTCACATTCTGTAATTTCAACATGCTCCTGAGTTGAGCAAGGAGGTTGACTATAGAGATAAATGGAATAGTAGTATATCTCCTACTGGCCTTGAAAAATCCTTTCTTTCTAATGTCTGTTTCTTCTAATATTAAGGATTAGGGTCCAGTGCATTCAAATGAAGTAGAAATCTATCTGATAAAAATTCCCAAGTCAATGAATCAGGAGAATGTTTTATTCTGGATAGGACAGCGATTGCTCATTCATATCACTCAAGAAGGTTGTTCTATTCTCAGTCATCTTTGAAGAAGACTTCTCATAAGAAAGATCCAACAGTGTTTTACTGCTATGCTTTATCGCCTACTACATGCATCATTGCTTCATATAATATGAGGTCTATGAATTCAGAGGCTAGGTATACAAAAATACACCAACTCTGAGGTTGGTAGGCTGACAATTTCCTATCTTCCATAAATTGGCTTTATTTATTGTGAAATAATGTATTAAATATCAAACATTGCTACAAAAGGATTGATTGATGTTCAAGATTGATCAGTATGTTTTTAATTTATAGTGGATGTAGTCTCACATGAAAATTGGTAATTCCACATTCACACTGATAATTTATGTCCTAAGTATATTTAAATAGGCTACAGAATGGATGTCTCTCAGTACCAAGATTTTCCATTTTGAATTTTCAACTATGTTTAGAATTACCAACAGACTAAATAGGCTAATAGTTTCTGTTAAATATACAGTAGGAGAGTGGTATTAGTTTTATACACATAGTACTAATGACTTCTAATGCTTCTAGAATCATATGAGAGACCAAGATGGGCAAGAAAATGATTTTAATTGTTATCTAGGCATTCAAAAGATGAGATGTACATTCTATGGTAGAAATACAGAATCTCAAAGATGTATTTACCAAATACAATCATGCTTTGCAGTATCAGAGTTTTATGTTTTGCCATTCATATCCCCAGAATGTGATAGTTCAGAAGGTTCTATCACATAGACAATTGCTACAGTGATCATATGTATATGTTCTACTGATTGCATGTGAATATTATGGTAAATATACTGCAGTGCTCAATTATCAGTGAGATTCTATAGCTCATCAATGAATATAAATATATTTACTCTTCTTGACCTATATTTTCTGTCTTTTTCCTGCCATCAATAAGCTTTTTCTAGCAAGCCAAAAATTTTGAAATCAAGAACTTAACATTTACCAATATGTCTGGTAGTGTCTAAAGTCATAAGAAAGATTTGAAGGATTACAATTATTATCAGAAAACATGCTAATATCTTAAATTTACAAGTCTTGACATGTTATATGGAAGGAGTATCACTGATACTACTCATAACTCTGTGATAACTGGGTCATACAAGTCTAACTACTTTGAAGGGACTCAAATCTAGCATATTGGGGACATAACTACCTAGACAGCTCATGTAAACTAGTCATAGCAACACCATCTGTTATGGATATGGGGTCTAGCTAGAGTAGGAAAATCAGCAATTGCAAAGTCTTGTGCTGAAAAGACTGCACCACAATGCAGGCTTGGCATATTATTCTTTTTCTTCTATACTCAACATTTAGATGATTCCTTGTGATTTTTCACAACTATTGCTTACCAGCTCACTATGGAAATTAATGAATACAAGAAGGCACTAGACCTAGAAATCCAGTACAATCCTACCCTGCCCAGTAAAGGGCTTGACTTCCAGTTTCATAGGCTTATCATCATACTGATTATAGAACTTGTGGAGTAAAATATTGGTGTACAAGACAAGATAGTGATTATTGATGGCCTGGATGAATGTAATGGGGATTCTGAGCAGAGCAAGATCATGGAGGTTGTGGCCAAGTCAGTAATTGAGCACAGTGATAAGATTCCTCTCTAGGTATTTTTCAGTTATTCTAAATTCCATATTAATTGTGAATTCTCACTATACTTCATATCTTATCTTTTTGCCAAGGTTGAGCTACCTATGTCAGAGAGTGATAATAGCAATATCAGACTCTACTTTCATGACAAATTTCATTCTCTTGCTTATGTCAACACCATGTGGCCTTCAGAAGATACTCTTGATATTCTTGTTGCAATAACAGTAGGGCTCTGGATATATACTACTACTCTAGTCTAATTTATTATGAATCCAGATGTCTTTAGCCCCCAGTGGCAGCTAGAGGATATCCTCACATTCCATGAACAATATACACAATCATAATCAAACCCCAAGTCAAATGTTACTGCTGAACTTGATGCATTCTATAAGATGATTATGAGTTGTATTTCCCTAAAACATCATCTCCCTACCATTCAACAAGCACTCTTGATCTACCACACAATATCTGAGACTGCTTTGCATATAATATTCAACATCCTGAATCTCACTCTGGAAGAATTGAAACATGCCTTGTCAAAGCTCTATTCAATTCTCACATTTATATCTAGGAGGGATAAAAACTGGGGAGAGCTATTTTCTGAATCTAGGCATATCTTCTTCTATTATGCATCCTTTATGGAATTTTTGCTTGATAAGACAAGATTGAGAGAATACTGGCTTGAGGATTGCCATTACTATACTACTTTGGTCACCAAAATACTGTGTTTTTTTAAAGATCTATATATAATGAATAGAATCTCATGAGATATGTTATTCTTTTCTGGTAACATTTCTTACTGTGAATAGAATTAGTAAATGAGAGAATTATAAAGCTACAAGAATTACTTTGCATATTTCCTGATGAGACTTTCCCTCCTAGCAAATATTTGATGTTTCAGAATAAGCTATTTTACAATGTCTTGTACAAATACATATCTAATTGGTGTAAAGATTTTAGACTACTATTGGAGGTTATTGGAGAATTTGAGAGCACTCTAGAAGAGTTCCAGTCATTCTTTGTGGATGTTAGGCACAGTTTGCACTTGAAGATGAAAGTACACAGAGTTAGCTTGGACATGCACAGAGTGTAGAAACTTCTGCAATGAGCTCAGTAATACAGACTTGTCAGAACAACCTTGGCCTCAACTTATGTGTTGTGTCTCCTACAAGCCACATGGTCGCAATTTCAGAGATTGGTCTTATAAGGAGTTGTAAGGGAAGAGGTAAGATGTATTGCCATTAACACTGGAGATTTAGTGTCAACTTTTAGTCAATTATCAGGCTAGCTATTACAAAAAGGTCACCAGCCTTAAATATATAAAATAACAAAAGGAGTAACTAAAACAGATCTCCAAGTGAGTGTTTCATTAGTAAAACACCATATAAAAGTTTAGATTTGGAGAGGGGAAAACTCCATATAAAGTCTGAGTAAATTTGCAGAATTTGAAGGAGATAATTAGGCAATGGACAAAGATGAATATGACTGCAGATTTTGACTCAAATAAAGCGAAATAACCATGGACTTTTAGTGGAATTAAGTCCATTATAAAGTATCAAACTACTGATGGAGTTTTGGACACAAATAAGGCCAAATAACCACAGGGATTTGATGTCGTATTGAAGTCAAACATGTTTTGGATATGTTTTGGAGATTAGAATATGACAAAAATAGATAAAAGAAAAAGAAAAATGTTAGTGTCCCAGTGTATCATAATAATATAGCCAAACCACTCACAGAGATAACTGAAAAAAAGGAATAGAGATGGGGAGTAGAAAAACAAGAGATATTCAGACAGCTAAATAAATTTTTGACAACAGCTTCAGTACTAGCAGTTCCAGATAATAGCCATAAGTTTTGAATAGGGGTCAATAGATCAAAATATATAGTTAGAGGAGTCTTATCCCAATAGTAAAGTGATGACTCCTGGTAATTAGTCACTTACATATCTCAAGTCTTAAATGAAACTAAAATGTTGTAGCAACCACTCACTGGAATAGCACTTGTGATATGCTGACTTCATCAAAGCTCTCAGTAGACTATTCAGTAGTAGGGATTACAACAGAACTTGACAAGGAGCCCTTGCTGTATTGCTACCCTATTTATATAAGTTACAAGTGGTCTATGCTACAATAATGTGTCTACCTTATATGTACTCTGTAGTGACTGTGCAAGACTGTGCATCCTGCCCTAATGTCTATGTATCCTACATGTGGTAGCAATGTGGTATACATGCTCCCTAACGTTATCATCTAGGCTCTTCTAGCCTTGTAGACTCTTCTAGACCACTCTAGACCTATGACATCATCTCTTATGACTTCCAGGTCATGTGCTGTTTTTCTATTGTAGACTAATAATAATACTACTGTCCTATTTCTGTCCTAACCCTACCTGAAGTCTGTCTACATACTCATCTTATAACATAAAAGAAACTATAAAATTTATGACTAGGAATTATTAGCAATTATAACAGAACTCAAAAAATAGTGATATTACCTAGCTGTTATAACTTGACAACCTTAGAGTAAGTCAAAGAGAAAGAATCTTGTATTGAGTAATACAAGAGAACTTGATAAAGTACTCTATATAGAATTGTCTATCTTATATACTAATAGCTCATAGTTTGTATTCTACTACTTTAGCCTACTCTAAATAACTATGTATTAGTCTTAAGGCCAACATGTAAATAATATGTTGTTATAACATTATTCTTTTCCAAAATATTTTACTATCTTTTATTATGTCATGTGATTATGTGACTATGACTGTGTCATAGTGTGACAGTTTTGTGATGGTGACTTGTGATATTATACTAAACCCCAACCTTTTGTTTGAAAATCAAAAATAAATAAAAATAAAAATAAAAAGTGAAAAGGAAAATAAAATGAAGTCTATTCTTTCCAACTATGAAATTCCACAGGGTTGGCTTGGAGATATACAAACTTGTGGAATGATCTTGGCTTCAGCTTATATACTATACTATCTAACTGCTACATAGTCATAACTTCAGATAAAAGAAAGAAGTCTAAGATGGAAGTAAGTACTGATTGGTGTGTTGCTGCTAAATACTGGAGATTGAGTTCAAATAAGAGTTATCTTTGTTAATTATCAGACTAGCAAATTATAGTGTAATTACTAGTCTTATATATAAGTAGATAATATAGGAGATGCTCATGGTTTCAGTGATATAGCTCCTATATTATAGAAGATAGGCTTGTATAATAGATGTTAAGAAGGTGGTATCACCACAGAAATATATTTTCCAGATGGATGGACTTAGTATATGACAAAAGTAGAGAAAAGAGAAAAAAGTAATCTTCTGGAAGGAACAAGTATATGTTTCAGACTCAACCACTCTTCAAGAGCAAATAATCTGAGACCACTATGACTATAAACTGGCAGACCATTCAGGCTATACAAAAACTTATGAACTCATCACAAGAAATTATTGGTGGCCTTGTATACTTTCAAACATCAAAAGATACTATCACAAAATAAACTACTCACTTATTTGTGATATATAAACATTGAATACACTTTCAGAGGTTTAGAAGTAATTCAGAAGTTTAATAATAATGATAAATAATGAGTAGTATCAACAAGAATAATTAATGACAATTGATATTGTTAAGTCTGATGTTTAATCCTTAAACATAGAGATATATATACAAAATAGTGATAGTCTGTATGCAAGCTGTTTCCATCACATAATTAAAACTTATATCTGATGGGGGCTGTCATCTATCATAGCAGATGTCAGGCTAATTTCAGAAGATAACTAATTATATCACTACATTAATATATTTGTATCTCTATAAATACTTATTGCTTTGGAATATACCAGATATCCTCAAAAACAGATTGATGAGCAATTTCCAACACAATTTCAATTTGTCTAGCTGTTCATGAGATAATAGCCAATAAAACTTTTACAGTTACTGATGGCCTGATATCTTGGTTGTTTGTAATCACTTTTGTACATCCCATATATATACAGATAGCCCTTATTTGGGGCTTTCCAGCATAACTTAGTTTGTGAAAATCAGCTCACTGGTTGTGGAGATACAAGCTGAATGAAGTTTCTAACAAATGTCTTTTCTTACCTATTCCTACATATGAGTACTCATTTCCTTTTTACTGTCAAGTATAACCTTGGGGAAGTATAAGACATGGGGCAGAATTTGATTGGTGTGAAATCCATTCATGAGTATAGCTACAAGAAGCATGTTGTCACTATATTTTGGTTGTGTACTATGATTATACAACTAATATAGGTAGCTAATTTAAATTAGCAAGGTCAGAATGGTTTACTTATATGGATCAAGTGACATTGGTTGTGAATGAAATCAACAGCTTCAAGTAGTTATCCTGGTATATATTTCACAAGTAAAGCAGGTGATTATTTATTATACTCAAAAAGAGCTACAAAGTCCACTTATACTAGTACTTTTGAGTTTGAAGCTATTATACAAACTTAAGACATGAATACATCAGAGATGATTTATTATTCTTGCCTACTCACAAATATACTGAAGTATTCCAAGCTTATCTAGTACACATAGTTACATTTCTAGGATATATTATAATGGTACAGAATCCAGAAGAAAAATGAGAAGTAATCAAAATGTCTATAAAAGTTAATTCTACTTGAAGTTGTAAATATTTGTATGTTGACCCCACCTAATCTTATGAACAATCATACATATGATTTGGAATTAAGAATGGTTCTAAAGGGTATATTATGAAAAGATTGCAAGAATTGGTACTTGTTGTTAAAATTGTGAACAATAGACTTTATTTTATTTTATTTCTTTTCATTTTTATTTTTCATTTTGCTTTTATTTAAAGTTAGGATTTAATGTAACATCACTGTCACACTGTCACAAACTATCACTAAAGGCATAACTTGGTATTACACATCATTTACATGTTATATGACCTGTCATGGTTATAGAAACATAGTCAAAACAGAACATGGCAGAAACTTCTGGAACAATGATATCATACAATGTGTTTAATACATGTTGAACTTAAAGCTTATACATAACTCTTTAGGATAGGCTAACTACAATATTCTAGTATAGTATATAAGATAGATACATTATACCAGAAACTCCATCAAGTTCTCTTGTGTTAATCTAATATAAGATTTTTTTTCCTTAACCTGCTCTAAGATCTTTGAGTTGTAACACTTGCATAATTATACAAATTTTTAGAAGTATATACTTAATTGCCAATAGGTTATCTCCAAATACATAGTAGTTCTAAATAAAAACACTTTAGTATCATGACAGATAGTTTATTGCCTGATTCTTTGTAGATTATTCATACTAAATATAGAGCTCATTCAGATCAAACTGAAAGTAATTAGTTATCAGCTGTACTCAATCTTTGTTATGTTTGTACTCTCCAGATCACTTTCATAGTCTTTGATATATCATATTATCAAGAACTAGTATTTATCCCTCATTTTGGAATCTAATAGTTGCTTGCTCATATTTCAAAAAATAAAAATGCATTTTTTTCATATAACAAAGAGAGTGATTATTGAACAAGCAGCATCAACTAAACAAAATCAAAGTCAAGTTAGCTTATTTCTACTGCTAGTATATCACATTCTATACAACAAATTCTGAGACAATGGCTTTGACTTATTCTTTGAACCATGGATCATATTGCCATCTATCAGCTATATCACTGGTGATAGTAGAAGAAAGAATTTTGTGAGAAAGAAGAATTGTGTGAACTGCAAAAGCTTGGGCTTGAGTGGAAGATATATTAGATGTCAATGCAAATGAGGAGATAAGACATATCCAGATGTTTGTAGCCTTTCCAGACTAAGATGAGTATTGCTGGTATCTAGAATGGAAAATCAAGGGGGAACCAGAACAAAATGAGCACATATACAAGTACCAAGTCAATGAATACTCACAAGCATATTTTTTATCACATTCCCTGAAAAATAGGAATCTTTTCATACTAAATTGTAATCTTTGATGGGTGAGCAAGTCAATAGAACAATTAAGGGAAGAAGTATGTAGAGTTTTTGGTAAATAAAATATATGCTGGGACTAGTAATTCCTACCTCAATAATTCCAGTCTTAAGGAAATCAATATTAAGGAATTGCTGCAGTCACTTGAATTGTAGATTTGTAATATTAAATATTTTCAACATATGAAATAATATGCCTATTTCAAATATGGACCTCAAAGATTGAGTGCTTTAGGGTACAGTTAATTGTTCTTGTTTTCCTTGTATTTACCAAAATATTTCAACATCACTTTTATTTCTATACACTCAGTGTTATAGACCATCAGTAGTTTGTATAAATTAGAGAATGTGGTGAAAGTAAGCTTAAGAAGAACATTATGGTAATAAGCCAACTGAGGATAGAATGTGTCATAGGAATGGTAATATAATAATATACTATACTTAAATAAGAGTATAACATACTAGGATGAATTAACAGTCATAATCTCACTCATTTAATAATGATTACCATTCTTAAGCACAAATCACTTGAATAACTAATACAAGATATCTACTTGGGCTTTGACTATATGACGCAAATTAGAATGATCACTCAGGACTTGGTTAAATACTCTGTTAACAATTGGACAAAGATTTATCCACCTATATATTCACTATACCTTGTCTGCCAGTTGTTGTTGGAGGTCAACAAGAGCCAATGCACAACTACTTGCACCTGATGTCAACATTGTCTCAATAACATCCTGCACATATATGCTCATCTTAAGAAAACTTTTGAAGCACTGTTCACTATTAGAACTGTATTGAATAATTTGTTAAATGAGCATGTGATAGTTATTGTCTAAATGATTAGTAGCATGAAAAAGCTGCTCTACCTTCCTAATCAACTTCTCCCAGTGGCTATTTATTAGAGTGTCTCCACATATTCCTGTATTCTTCTTGTGAAGGTCAAATCTACTACTGAAGTATATGTCATGTTCTCTCATAATATGACCTACTATACATCTGAGGTTCAATAGCAGTAGATTGCTGGTGAGAGATTGCCAGGAGGATGTGGAAATTGGTAAGTATCACAATTTAATTCTCTCCACAGACAGCAATTATCTATCAGAAGAAAACTCGTGTAACACTAACATCTATTACCTTCAATTTGAAAAAAATTCACCTATTACCAAACATTGGTACACTGCTTGATAGATAGTTTTTTGTCACATTCACTGGTCCAATTACTATACAATTTACATTTTTAGGATGTTGAAACTTAAAAAGTAATCCTTCCTTAATCTGAGTTAAATGATCACTTCAATCAGATTGTCTATTACAAGGACCAATGATAATACTAATTTGAGTGCCTTGTTCCTAGCATCTTCATCTTCATAACCAGTTTCAAACATAATGTCAGTGGTATTGTAATCATTATAACCTGGTTCTATACTTAGCTGCAGGACTTGTGTGTGAATATGGCTACTGATGGAAATCTGGATCTATACTAGAGCAGTTACAATGATTAAGGAGTATTGATATCATCTCAAGCCATAATTCAATCATAGCCACTTCAAACAATCAAGATGCAGACAAGGACAAAGATAAATCATTTGAGTCAAAAGTCATATATCCAGCTCTGCTCTGATATTCTCTACTGAAGTATCTTTTGTTAGGTATAAATGGGCAGTAAACATGTATGAATGACTTACTATTGATCTATTGGATTTACATCTACCAATAACCCTCAATGCAAATAGTTTTGGCTTTCATGTAGCCTCTCACAAATATATGCCCTTATATGCAATTTTTCATGACTGTGTGGAACAATTTTATGATGCAATATGAGTTGGGGTAAATAGTAATTGAATGTCACAACTATTGTATAAATAGCAGAAATTTATGGATAATACATATTCTCTAATCCTTGATATTCCTACACTTTTGAGAAATCTTGGAAAGTCTCAAATAATTTTGCTTACATGTTTATTCTGGTCCTGTAGTTGAGTCAAAATACTAGCAACCAAGGCAGATTTCCCAACACCAGAAGATTCTCTTATCCAAATCATAGTGTAGCTGCTGGTATTCTTGATGTCATTTGCTATGGTGGCTAATACTATGAATCAGAGAATATGAATGATGAATATAGACACAGAGACCAGACTTTGTTCTACAAAGATCTTTATATGAAGATCTTAGTCAAATTTATCTATGAAAGTATCTATGTTGTTCCATAATTCAATTTTCTTGTACTTTTAAATAGCAACAAGAATATACTTGACCGGAATGATAGATTTAGTGAAGAATCCATCTTAGATAAATTAATACATATATATTCAATTTTTGAGCCACTTCTAAATAAAATCCACTACTTCTTCCATTATTCTAGAAAATTCAATAATGGTGGTACCTAGTTTATTAGACTTTGGAACTTGCTTGAGCTTATTGAGTTGTCCAGCTAGAATGTTCATGCTGTTTGCAAGGTTTTTCATTGCTTCATGAGATTCACCCTAAGCCTCGAAATGCTGGAAAATCAATTAGTCACACTATCAGCATCAAGAGAAATTGGCCCACTTCATAGAATTGAACACTTTTGATGCCATAGAATTCAACTATTTCAAGTCAACAATATTTTACCCTGCTTAAAGGTTTCCCTAACTCCATATTCATTTTAACAACATCTCTTGTAAAGCCGAGATGATCCAAAGTAGGTTGGAAGCTATTCAAGCTCTTCATTGCCACTTTTATTTGGGCATCTAGTGTGCTCAAGTTACAATTGTGGGCCTATGACTCAACTCAAACCAGGAATATACTAGCAGTT